>OMOV01042241.1:3302-13336 GCA_900312565.1 Beryx splendens | reverse complement strand
ATTCTAATATACACTCACTGAACATTTTATTAGGAACACCACACTAATACTGGGTAGGTATCAGCTTTCAGCTCAGTGTCAACCGGCTACCAAAGTGCCAGTCCGCCTCCAGGTTGGACGTGTTGCACTCTGAGATGCTTTTCTGCTCTCCACAGCTGTAAAGAGGTTATCTGAGTTACTGAAGCCTTTCTGTCAGCTCCAACCAGTCTGGCTGTTCTTCTCTGACCTCTCTCATCAACAACAGAACCGCTGCTCACTGGATGCTTTTTGTTTTTCGCACCGTTCTGTGTGTAAACTCTAGAGACTGCTGTGTGTGAAAATCCCAGGAGATCAGCAGGTTCAGAAATACTCAAAGCAGCCCGTCTGGCACCAGCAGCCATGCCACGGTCAAAGTCACTGAGATCACATGTTTTCCCCGTTCTGATGTTTGATGTGAACATGAGCTGAAGCTGCTGACCTGTATCTGCATGATCTTATGCACTGCACTGCTGCCACATGATTGGCTGAATTAGCGTGAGTTAGCAGCAGTGTTTGTTTGTGGGTATCTAAGAGACGGACAGGCAGCGGCCTCACCTGTGCTGCCCTCTCCCTTCATGGCCCTCATCAGGTCGTTGGCCCTCTCCTGGCAGTGCAGCGACTCCAGCAGGTAAAGCACATAATCATCAAACATGAGATGGATCAGGTGGAAGGAACCTGCATACACATAGGAGGGTGTCTTGGATTAAAATGTGGATGATTTATATAGAGTGAATGTACGATATGTACAAAAGGGAATAATGAGGTAATGGGGAATATATGTTTAAAACTTACTGACCAACATCTTAACAGTGATGGTTTTGGTGAGGTGAAAAATAATGCCTACACAGGACATACAGTCATATGTGATGGACTGTTTAGTTTGAATCATCTCTAAAAACATCTGAGTGATGACATCACATCCTCCAGACTGACAGGAGGGCTGCTGTTGTTAAAAGAAGCAAGCGGGGCCGTTTCCTGGTACCGAGTCAATGCCAAAAATATGTCAGCTGACCCCTGGGTCGCATGGAAGATGAGACTGTGGCATGGAAGGGAGTGTCACAATTGTGTCATTGTGCCGGTCACTGCCGCCGCCGTGCGCATAATAAACACTTGCGGCTATTCAGAGGACGGAGTGCAATACTGACCGGTCATAAAATGGAAAGGCAGGCAAACACACGGGGAAAGGGGAGGGGTGGCCTTTGTTAATTAGCTGTTTTTGCACAGAGACCTGCTTTATCAAAACACTGCAACCAGCTGTGTCTTTGATATTCACACACAGGGGCAAAGGAGAGAAGAAGGGGGAAGAGAAGCCATTTTCTTTTCTTTTGCTTTTTACAGCCCCTAACTTCTCCCGAACCTTGGTCATGCACAGCAAGCTAATAAAGGAAAGACTCGGGACCGGAGTGGCAGCCATTTTACATTTTACCATTTTACTTTACTCTCCTTATTTTAGGGTTTGAGAGTCACAGAAAACTGGAATTACTAAACCCACTTTAGGGTGGTAACCCTCAAGTTACCACTAAACCCACTTTAGGGTGGTAACTTTCTGTATACACTTGATACACTACTAGTGATGTCACCGTCCCTTCCAGAAGACTCGCCTCTCCCATCTGTTGCATGAAGGGAACAGCATGACAGACAGAGTATTATCCACTCACCAAAGCTGGGTGCACTGTGGAGGGTCATGTCCCGGATGACTCTGGTACCGAAGCACGACCACATCAGCAGGAACTGTTGGGCCACCTTCTTCAGGCACCCGGGCCTCTTCCCCGCCACCTAGAGAGAACATTTCCATGAGAAAAGAGGGGGAAGGGTTGGGATGCCGGGGTAGAATTAACCCCTAGGTCCGTATTGGGGCTTAACCCTCAGGAACGAAAAACATGTCAACAAGTCAACTATTTAATTTGCCCCTGGGGACACGCCTTCCTATTGAACCATTGTCTGGCTAGTCCAAGACGTTGCCGGGGCAACCAAATTTTACAAGCCCATATCTGGCACATAATGGCCGCAAATGGGAAGCTTGAAGACATCATTAACTAGGGGGATTGCAACCTAAGTGCCTCTGTAAGAAAGACATGGAGAGACAAGTGGCTTTGAATCGTAGGTGTCTTTTTTTGTAAGCATAATTATCAGAGTTCTGCTGTACAAAAATTTCAAACATTCATTTAAAGTCCCTTCTCGGCATCTAATGGGGAAAATGTAGCATAAAAATGGGACTTGAAATATTTACATGTGGTCTATTAAAAATGTGCTGAGTCAGAGCAACTATTAGTACCGTTTCCCAAATGAGTGAACAAAAAAAAATAAAAATAAAAAATAAGAAAGAGTATTTTCTTCCTGACCTTGACTACACAGCGGTCCACCATGGAGTCGAGCCACTCAATGTAGGCCTCGATGGGAGATTGCTCCTCCAACAGACGGTCAAACTCCTGATACACTGTGACAGGAGGGAGGACATGAGACGCTGCAGCTTCATAACAAACACGTTACATACTACCACACACCAGTCTCATCCAGTTTCATACCACAGCACTTGACAACACTATTTGCAGGGAGACAGATGGAACTCTGGGCATTAATTAGCAACCAGAGAAACGATTAGATTTGGAGCGAGAGTGCAAATGGCGTCTTTATGCGTCAACTCCTGCAATATCTGTGACCCCTGGTCCCGTCGGGACTCGCTCTGAGGAGCGACACTGGAGTGAATTGGAGATGCTCCGCAGGGTGTTTCAGAGGAGAGTGAACTTGTTTAACCTTTTGGCCTCCATCATTAATGCTTGACTTTCCTGGCCGTGGGAATGATTGTCCCTCGGTGTGTTATTTGAGCGCTATCTGCTTGTGTGGAAGTAAAGTGTATTTCTCTATCGGGGCTTTGCAAGTGAAAAGAGGCTCAGCACTTAAGTATGTGTGTTGGGGTGGAATCGGGCTAGCTGAGACCCACAAACACACACCCGTTTTTACACTTACAGTGGATAATAAGCCGCCTGTGCTCCTCTCGCGAGTCCTCCATGGTGTAAAGTGTCTGCTTGGTGATGCTGTTCAAGTCCACATTCCTCCAGTCCTCCAGCATTTGAAACGTGATGTCGGCACTGTGTATCACAGTTCGCGATGCCTGGGGACAGATAAATCGACCGGACCTATATTACTGACACGAGCATACCCATATCGCCTTATCAGCCGTATTTGTTCATATGGATTTTATTAAATCCGCAGGATGACAGGCACCTGACATAGATGGTTTAATGATGTTTGCCGCTTTAGAATCTGAGAAAATCTTCTGGATACTGGAAATAAAAGAGGAGGGAAAAAAAATGTTTTACTCTATAATCGTCATGCTCAAGCAAGATAAAAGTGCATCATCCATAATCTCAAAATGTAAACCATCTTGATGATATGAGTGTATTTTCTAATGTGGTCACTTACATTCAAACTTGATATTCCTCAGGTTTTCAGGTAGGTCGTGAAGTGCTATTTTAAGCCACTCATCAAGCTGTTTGGCAAATTTTCGAATAACCTGAGTCAAACTGGATGGGTGAGGGAAAACAGAAACACAATATATGCTTTAGACACCACACACAATTTCATTTAATTTTCCTCATGAGTTCTCTTTATACTGTTTAAAAATACAGACCAATTTCTACTGATATCGACACACTCAAATTTACTTTAACCAAGATTGACATGATATATAACTTTACCACTGAAAAACTAACCGTTAGTTACATCCGCAGCTGGAACACTTGCATGCAAGGTAAACATGAACACTGGCTCATTTCACTGAACTAAATGATTACCGTGACATTTGTACTGCCAAAGAAGCAGCTTTATTTTACACGGAACATTGCACAAATAAAGATAAGCTTTTGTACAGCTACGCACACCCTGTCCTGCGGGTTAACCTTCACTAACAGCGGTCCGGTGTTAGGTACAGTATTCACGTGACACTCGCTCACCTGTCAGGCAGTGCTTGCAGGACGGTGGGCATCAGCACCCCAGAGATGGCCTTGTAGAGGATGGAGTCACAGACACCGACAATGTTAACCACCGTGGAGGAGCCGAGGACAGGGAGCATGTGGGGCGGCATGCCCTGCCAGAAGTGCAGCAGGAAGCTTTGGACCTGGATGTAACATAATATTCAATATTTTTAAGAGATAATCGTTGAACTGGCTTTTTCCTTATTTAACTTTTCGCTCATTTAAAGGGCTTTACTTTGGACTTTTACTTAGATAAAATGGAAGCTGATAAAACTAAAGAAATTAACGGAGTAAAAAACATGGTTTAACTCAGAATAATCCTTGCCTCATCAAAGTTGGCACGAATGACCGTGTCTAGTATCCTCTGACAGTGCGTTCTGTACATCATGATAAAGGTTGACACCTGTGGGCAAGAACAGAGCATTAATCTAAATATATCACAAACTTAATAGCTTTTTCTCTTTTGGGCCACTAAAAGACTGATACAAAAACAAGAAAATAAATCTTGAACAAAGCATGTGCACCAATAAATACCTGTTACAGGTCTAGGCTGGAGCGGAGTTATATAAAACAAGCTTTAGAGATCAGCAACACACAAACCATTTAAAATCATGGCCCCCCTTTTAAAGCCGGACAGCTAGTGCCTGTCCTTTGTCCAATGCTGGATCTTATTATCTCCCCAAAAGATTAAGAGTTAGTGAGGAGCCAGCGTATAAATCCTCAAGGTCCTTCTCTAAACGTAAACCCAGTGAAGGTCCCGGGGCAGATAAAAGGCTGGAGCCAGAGGGGGCACTGAGATGGTGAGATGGCAGGCAGAGGGGGGCTGTAAGGATGGACTTTTAAAAGTCCTGTTTACCCTCTCTTCTGGCAGGCTGGCGGGCAAATTTAGGTCTTTGACATTTGGAAACTCTGGCAGGAGCGTCCCCAGTTTGGAGCGTGGTGAATACGCCACTGTCTGCTTCGTGACCTCTTTCTTCCCCGTCTCGTTCACCCATGCCGCTCCCTTTTTGGAGTACATCACGTCATAATACTGAGAACTCTCCTTCACCGCGATGCCATAGTAGTGGTACCTGAGGAGAACGGAGGGTTCACAGCTGAGGTGCACAACGCCTTTTTTGATCACCAAATACAAGTATGAGAAATACTATAGTCTACAGAAAATTGTGGAAGAGAAAACTGCAGGGAAAAAAAGTAAAAAACAATCACACCTTGCACAAACTAATACTAAACAGCTATATTACTATATCAGTTCAATTACATGACATGCTTCCGTCTGATTTTGTGATGTGATTCAGAGAAAAACATAAATTCATTCACATCAAAAAGGGTGTTTTTGCTCAAATCTGTGAGCTTTGCTGCTTTTCTGCTCCGGACAGCCGAGGAGAGCCGAGCAGAGCCGAGCCACTGAACTGAGAACAACACGCCATTTCCTTTCACTGGCAGTAAAAGAGGGTCTGGGTCATTTCATTTGTGATGAAAACTCAACGTATCTCCAAGTCAAATAGCAAGCAGCGACTTACTTTGACTGCCCCCTCGTCCCCAGTCTTCTGGTGGTCAGCGCTGGAAACTGTTGTCTTATAATCTGCTCAACGGAAGAGAGGAAAGGTTGTCAGTGTTTCGTGACCGCATGGTGAACTGCTGACCATAGATTTATCACTGTGCTTTTTTTTTTTTCTTTTAAAAAAAGGAGAGGGAATTCACACCATCCTTCCACAGTAACTCAGTCCGAGAAGGGAAAGAAAGCAGAGAAAGGAGATGAGAACAGGTGACAGAAGGGGCCAAACAAGATCTTTATAAAATATCAACTTGTTTGTATTTGACTCACTCAATCAACCAAATTCAACACTAGGGGGTTATTTTACTCTAATGCACATTATACATTAGTGAAAGGAAAATACAGTAGCTATACAGTATCTTCAGCACTGAGACGGAGCTTAGTAACGTGCATTAGACGCAGAACGTTGTGAAATTCCCATAGCTTCAGCCCCAGGGAGGTCTGCGAGAAAAAGGCTTTGGGAGCCATCCATTTATGACAAGTCCAGGGGTATTACTTTTTTTTCTTTCCCCTCTATATCAACAATCTCTTAAAAATCTGCCCTCCCCTCTACACCCCCCTCTCCCCTCACTCCTTCTTGCTCTCTCTCTCTCTCTCTCTCTCTCTCTCTCTCTTTCCACTCCCTCCTTCTTCCTTTCCTCTCTTTTTGTCCAAGAGATTGGCTCCTTGGTCCAGCTCCCGGTGCAGAAACTTTAGCAAACAGTGTAGCTCTCCATTGTGTGGGATGAAAAAAGAGGCCAAGCTGTGAAGTTTCTGTCAGGCCCCGCTTGATAAATGAGCAGACAGGGAGGCAGCCCGGGCCCTCTCTCGTTTTTTTGTCCCGAATCAATGAAGCCTTCCTAAAGGACACCCCACACTGCTCCAGCCACTGATCTAACATTCCGCAACATCTCACCCTTCCAAATTTCCTTTAATTACACATTAATCCAGGCCCCTTCTCTTTTTCAATATCTTCCGACAGGAGCTGCGGAGGGGCGAGGGGAGGGGAGGAGGGAGGGGGGAAGGCTGAGCTGGGGGTAGGTAGATTGAGGAACTTCTCGGGGTTGTGGGAACAGAGGCGAGCACATCTCCTTTGGCTCTAGATTATGTGTTCAGTGGGTTTGAGGGAGAGCGACCACAGAGCCTCGCTGCACGCTGAACTGGAGCTGAGTGAACTTCAGCTGCTTTAACACCAGCAGCGGTACCAACACCATCCACGCATAAAATGGTCAGACTGTTGTTGACGTGTTCGCCTCAAGAAAAGAGAATACCAGTATTTTTGAACCATGGCTTGATTCTCTGTGATTATTGCCTTCATAAGAGCGCTTACGTCAGCGTGTATTCCCAGCGTTCAGACAGTCCTGTAGACTAACTTGAGTGAGGGACTCAAGACAGAAACTCGTGGAAATCTTCAGTCAAATTTGCCTTTTTGAACGAGCACCCCGAGCCCAGAAAAGGCGGTTTGGTTGCGCCGGCATATTATCCCCCAAAAAAATCTGCAGCCAATTTTCTTTGTGATTCCTCTCAAAGTTTCAATACGTCTTTAAATCTACACTCAACACCCCGAAAAGCCAAAACAAATCTCCATTTTCATTTCGAGAGAATGCCATGCTAACCTCAGGGGTGTCATCTTTTTTTTAATTTCTTAGAATTACTCTCCCAGATGTTGTATCATTACTGGAGAGACTTTTTAGAGAGTGACACTACAGGTGTTTAAAGTAGATTTTGAGTTACACTGGAAGCCAGTGGGAGTGACGAACCAGCACAAAATGGCTATCAAATATCTTAAGACATAAAATAATATTCCAAAATGATCGGAGGTATTACATATAACGCCGATAAAGGTGAGAATGACACGGCGTCCATGTGTGTCGATGCCCTGTGATGGGCATCGACACACACACTTACAGTCACTGCTCCACCTCAGACGTTTCAGCCTGCTGTGTCACCACAACACTTACACACACACACATCCTTCCAGACTGTTTAACCGTCTGCTTGGCTGGAGGTTGAGTCGTACCTTTCCAAAGCTGGCCGCGTTGACGGGCTGCGTGTCCTGCTTCTCACTGAAGTCCAGGTAGTGCATGTAGAGGGCACTCCGGGGGATACACACACCTTCAGCTATCTCATAGTTCTCTTCTAGCCTGCGAGGGACAACGAGCTTCATCAGTGACCCACAAAAAGAAAACACTGGTGTTCGAGCACTGTTATTAGAAAAGAGGTGGAATCTAGGGAGCAGTGAGTAAATCAACGGGTTTTTAAACAGGATTGATATGATTATGGTATTCCTGGGGAAAAACATGGAAAACTAATTACTACTACTTTTACTTGTAAATGCGTAGGAACCATGTGCATGAGGAAATTTAAATACATCTGGGGAAGAATCAACCAGACAACATGCAATTAATTAAGAGTGGTCTATCTGATGACAGCACAGTGTTGCATGATAAGCTGCTTCTCGCTTCACGTTGGAGACACAGTGATTGATCAGAGTGGTATTTGATGTAAAACATGAGAGTGCATCAGTTTCAGTGTTTCATTTGAATCAAATGTGTTTTCACTAGAAGAGGCAGATTGTGCTATATACACCACTACAGAGTATATTCTTGAAGTGGATGCGGATGTTTTCAGACAGGAAGACATCTATGTAGACTGGAGCAGCTTAGATAAAGTAAATACAAAGTAAATACAAAGTAAATACGCTAAACAGAACCCAAGAAAACAGAATTGTGTCTATTATCATGCACCGTACTACAAATACAACATTTTCCAAAATCATGACAGGAATTTGAAATGTATATTTGAAGTGACTATTAGGAATAGTAAAAAAAAAAAAAGAAAAAAAGAAAGTGTGATTTTTGCAGACTGGATGTTTCTGAGCTAAGTTACCTGTAACTCTGCACCGGCTGCGATGCCACAGCACTGCGTTCATAAACAATCAGTTTGTATTGTAAACGTTTGTCTTTCAGTTTTTTCCCCATCAAAAATATGCACAACGACACAAAACATGACAAGATGAAGTATTTCTGCATATAAATATTTGATGTTTTAAATCTAGGTGTATAACCTGATGAAAGATTACGTCTTGAAAAAGCCAAATAAGATTTTCCAGATTCCTTATCCTGTTGTAACTCAAAACTGTTTTTTTTTTTTACAACAAAAAGCAGAAATGATTATATCAAAAACTGCATCTGTATTTGTGGCTCACTGTCACATAATGTAAATCCTTCTATCAAAACTATATCATTTTTCCACCAGTCCAATATTTACATCTGGATGAAGCAGCGGGACATTAAAGAAGCGGTGTGAGGAGGAATCTCGTCCACTTTACCTTTATGTCTGATCAGATATATTACTCATAACATTACTGAGTAACCTCTAAGAATCCATATCACTAGACTCAGGTGGGTCATGTAAAACTATTCACAGAGAAATGCATTTTTGAACTAACATGGCTAAAAATAAATCTTGGTTTGAAAATATTATAAAATCTTTCACCAGCAATTTAAATGTAAATGTTACCATGGTGATTATTTACTGGGAATTAATACAAAAGACAACATAGCGGTAAAATATATAATTTTGAGCCTCACCAGATTCTCAGTGCTTGACACTCAGACGTTTCATGACATTTGTTTTGTATTCCACAAAGTGGAAAGTTGAAGTTAAAAGCCGTGATGATTAATAATGATTATTGATTGATGATTAATGAAACGTCGACTCACTAAATGTGTAAAGAGTTGTGGAGGTTTTTTTTAGAACATGATGGGGAATTTGTGCCTGAAATCCCCATAAGTGCATTTCATTGCTGTAGTTTGAAACAATCTTATACATTTGCATTTTGTCATTGTATTTTTACATATTACTCAAGAACAAAAAACACAGAAATGTAAAAAAAAAAACAACAACTTACCACTCCAGAGTAGCCGGTGTCGAATGCGGTTTAGAAGCTCTGTTATTTTCTTTTTCTTCATCTATAACACACAAAACATTTTGGTTTCTAAGGCAAAATTATTGTTATTAGGCCCAAATGACTGACAACACACACGTGGCACTAATGGTACAAATTAATGTTTATATAACCAACACAGTAACGGGCAAACATCATGAAAACTTCAACTTCTTTGAAATTATTATTATTATTTTATGTTATAGGTGCAATAGTTGCAGTAATGCCTGCACATATGGGTTAATAACATACAGTATACTGTGCTGGACACTATACATGAACTATCATATGCATGAATGAAGGCTAAGGAATGATTTCAAACATCAAATTTACAGCAGTAATTTGTGGTTTCAGTAGTTTTGTCTCAGTGGAGTGCTTACTTTCGTCGTTGGACATATTCCCCAGGGAGGTGTGACTGGAGTATCGCTTGCTCTCACTCTCAATGAGGCATCTTTCAATCCAGCTCTCTACAAAACACATGATGGGCCACAGTTCAAACACAGCACAACCCGTAGGGACTGTAGGGAATTAGATCGGAAGAGCACACGTCTGAACTCCA
>OMOV01042208.1:2606-14410 GCA_900312565.1 Beryx splendens | reverse complement strand
ATTTGTAATCTTTATTGGCACAAGATTTATATTTTTCAGTCACATGTGAATAACAATTGATTTCATAATCATTATGCGACATACAGTATAGCCATTTGTCAGACACAATTATTACAATATCATAATGCAGTATGATTTCAGGGCTGTGTTTTTCTCTTTTTTTAAAGGGATTGGGAGTATATTGAATTTTGCCGCCAGCCAGCCTAGTTGAGAGTTGGTATTGTGGGTATCAATATCAATGACTGCTTTTGAAATACTTTTATTGAGGTGCGAAACAACATGCTGGATGTTCACCAGTGTCATGCTGAAAAGTCAGGGCCTTTTTTTTTTTTGCTTTGTTTCTATCTCCAAAAAAACATGAAAGTCAGAGATTTTATGAAACCAGGAGAGCTACACTCTTCACCTCGTCCTCAACGAACTCATTTGCAGAGGAAAATAATTCTGCTCCATTCTGATCAGTGGCCTTTGCTGCATTTTCAGTCATAACCGCCTGTGTCTACGGTTCTATTTTTTTGGCTTGTGAAAAACATAAAGGTTAAAAAAAAAAAGAATTTAAAATCACATTTAACTAACTGTGTTGCTTATGTCACCTGACCTGCGAGGTCACTGCGCTCTTCCTCTGTGCTTGTTTTGACTGT
This sequence comes from Beryx splendens, assembly GCA_900312565.1. Classification (NCBI taxonomy): domain Eukaryota; kingdom Metazoa; phylum Chordata; class Actinopteri; order Beryciformes; family Berycidae; genus Beryx; species Beryx splendens. The sequence goes on along the minus strand of OMOV01042208.1, from coordinate 13,772 downwards.
GTGTCTGGGAGTGCGGAGACATAAAGGTGAAGCTGTGAGGCGGTAAGAAGCCAGGGATTCTAAAAGCGCCAAACACGTTTTGATTTCAGGATGGATGTTAAAAATGAACGTGCAAACGGATCACATTCCAGGAAATATCTAGCCAGTCAACCCGACTGACCAGGGGCTGACGAGCCGTCTGGTTGGCCGGCCGGTGTTGCTATAGATGTACGCTGTCAGTTCGTGGGCTCATGGATATCTCAGAGGCTTGGCTGTATTCACTCCGTCTGTCAGCTCGTAGATCAAGAGACTCTCCAGTATTGGTAGTCTTACAGGGCCACCAGGGTGATTTCAAAAGCGTCAGACTCCACAATGGTTATCCTGAACCAGTGAAGCAGAGAAAGACAGAAAGATTTCAATTCTCTCTCTTCTCACCTAGAACTCCAAAGAATGAGAGGCGATTTGAGTTCCCTATGAAAATGTGACATACTATGCAGCTTTACCATACATGTATTTGTCTCCACACGATTCTGATACTGATTTATTTCCACCAATAAAAGCCTTTTTTGTTGTTTTCTATGTATTATTCTGACAAAATCTTTGAATTATATATTCAATTTCAATTGCACCTGGCACAAGGAAACGCCTTAAAGGCTCTCCGCGGAAGCTTTAAGATGATAGCAGCTTTAAGTATTCAAATACTTGGCCGTGTCTTTGTTTGCCATGAGTGATGCACTGCTCACTGTGTACAGCCACTTGCATCAACTAGCCATCATATTTATATGTCAGGTTGCTCAGCTCTGCTCATGCAGAATTTATTCTATAATTCATGTGAATAGGTTAGATAGGTGATATTTGTTTGGCCTCTGGCCTTGCCTGCTGCGGTGCCCAGTGCTCAATGGGCGAGAGACCAGGGGCCAAGGATATTTGCCTAACAGCATGCCCAGGGCATATAACTATAAGCACTACTCCCAGCCACAACAATGCACACACATATTGTTTTCTATATTTGGAAAAGTTAACTTATCTTGTAGTAAGTGGTTTTCAGGACTGTATACTTTGCTAGACACATGTACAATAGAGACAACATTTGATTCATGCATACACTTCAGTATAAGAATGGTTGGTTGTGCACGCGCATTACATCATGAATAAAGCGTTTTTAGCACTTATTAAAAGACTGTTTTATGATATGAAATTTCCCTGCGTCTCATAGAACAAGAACTCTTCACTGAGACTCAAGAGTTAAGCTTAATCTGCTGAACGCGGGTTTCTCCTTCAAGACAGTGTCCTTAGAAAAACTTCAAATGCAAGGTGCAGTTATTAGTCAGAAATTGTTAGACTTCTGCCAGGTTTTAAGCAAAATCCCAATGGGATTGGCTTAGCTTTCATGAGATGTTTTCACCTCACTTTCTCTCCTCTGTTTCAAAGAGGATTACATGCCAAAGACATTAATGCTACAAAATATGTTTTTTGTTGTTTTTTTTGGCATAAAGGTGACTTCTACCAAACTTTGTCTTGTTTAGCGAATTCAACTTTTGCAATTAACTGAAGAACATTAGCGTGCGGTATTGACAGATGGCCAGTGAGAAAAATCTTGATGACACTTTCTTCATGTTACTCTATGTTACTCTGAGATTAGGTGTGCGGGATGGAGGGGCTCAAATTGTACCATCTGTTGTTGTGGATTACATTTCCAACCCAAGTCCAAAATATATTAGACCCAAACAAAGCTGCAACCCCGGGAAAAACTGTGGAAAAGGCCTGGAAAAGGCCTGTGGGTGGGAATGCTCCACTTTGCTGATCAGAAAGTGGTTTAATCTGCACATTTGTCTCTAACATGAGTATACTTAAATTGGCAGGGCCTTGTCTCCTGATAATAATGTCTCTCTGACAATTGGGGTTGTTGTTATGTTGCATTGTTATTAGCAGCCCACTCGGTAACAAGCCGTTCCCAAACAAGCGTGTAAAGCAATTGCCTCAAAATGCAACGCAGCCATGTTTTTGTCTGCTGTCCAAAGAATCCGCTCGTACATTACTTTAGAGCCAATAACAGGCTATATTTGGATCTCAGCACTTAAACTCCAACTCAATAAATCTGGCTTGGACCCTCACCCCATTTGCCTCTGTTTTATTTTGCCTTGTTTCATTTAATTTTGTCTATGCTATTTTTCTAATCATAAATTACTCGATACTGGCAGGTTAGGACTCTGGTTCCCGTTAGCTGATTATCACAATGGTGTCCATTAAAACACAGAATCACTGAATCCATTTGCAGCATGTGCTGAAGAGAAAATAGGCCACTTACCATTTATTTAAGGATGTAGTTGTTGCAGAAGTAACGATGCTGGTGTTCCTCAATGAAAACTGAAAAAGTTCCATAAACATCACATCATCTGTAAATGCATGTAGTCTAAGAACATCAAATAAATGCAATTAGAAACATATACACCAAACACACATTCAGTGACACCAAAAACACGAGGAAACCAGTGTAACCGGACTTTCCACACTAGTTTCCTGAATGTAAAAGTTAATGGGAAGTTGGTCTTTGTACAAATATGCACAAGTCTTATTTAAAGAAACAAATAGAAGTCGTCATGTCATCTGTATTGTCACCTGAAATTCTCATTAAAATATAAGTATAACGTGAGAAACCAATCCAATGCTCTTTTGAGAAGCTCTGCCTCGGATTGTCAACAGAATAAATTTGTTTCATCTAGTCTACTTCCTGGTATAAATAACATCAAATATCCCCATTTATGTTCTGATCGGTCAATACTGTGCTGTTAGTCTGTCAGACAGAAGCAGGGACAGTGTGGAGGAGCGCGAGGAGAGAGGAGATTGCCTCGGTGATTGGCGAGAACTGGCTGGGTTTGATAATAATGTGTTTTTTTTCTTTTGTCATTTCTCACTCATCTCTTTTTCTTGAACATGCAAATGGATTTTCATCACACTATTGAAGTTAAACGGGCAAGATGGACAAAAAGCGAGGGACTTGCATTACTTCTTGCACAGGCTGAGACAGATGGAGGGAGAGAGAGACTTCCGTGTTGAAAACCCTTGACGTGTACTTTCTGTTTGGCTTGGAAATTGACATGTGGCAGGTGAAATATTTCATGATTTTCACTGATTTTTGTTGATTTAAAAAAAAAAATTGTACTGAAAAACAAGAAATGTTACTAAGGATGTCGAATGGGCCACACAGCCTCAACCTAATGAATATTGTCTAATCATAGAGAAAGGGGTACTAGCAGTTAAATTAGATGAAAAAATGACACTCCTTCAATCCGTAGTAAGCATTTCCTGATTGAATTAAAATCATTGCTCCAGATCTTTAAGTGGCACTTGAACAACACTACTATTTCGAACCACGTCTTACAAACAACGGCACTCTAACATGCTGTGAATGAAGCACGTTCTGGGTCTGAGTGAGCAGACGTTTGGAAAACACAATACCTGAAGTGGTGATGTAAAAACCTATATCCATAATAACCATGCACAGTAAACATCAGCATAACATCCAATGCATATGGGATTCAGCACGGCTGCAATGACTGATCTTTTCCATGCTTTCCCAACAGTATGCATTGGTACATATATACATACATACATATACTCTAGGCAAAAGTTTGGACACAGTTTTCTTTATTTTTACTATTTTCTGCATTGTAGAATAACAGTAAAGACATCAAAACTATGAAATTATGCAGTGACCAAAAAAGTGTTAAACAAATCAAAAATCTTATATTTTAGATGCTTTAAAGGCAAAGGCTTTGGAAAGAAATTCATAGGCATCAACTTCACTATTTATATTTGTCTAAGAAACACATTTCAAGCATTTAAACAGAAGCCTTTAGATCAAAATGGCTTTAAGAGAATGAAAGATATAGTTCATTCAATCAGTTGGGTCCAAATATTTGACTGGTAGTATACATACATACATACATAGGATGTATGTATGTACAGGTACTTTATCAACCTTAACAACATACATGGTTGCTACGGATACCACTTCTCGATAGAGCTGTGAGCTGAGTGCTTATGAGTTTTTGGACGTTGAAAGTGAAAATCCAGAGCCGTTTATTTAAATAGGGCATCGCACATGAATCAGACCCACTCCCACATCACAGCCTTCCTCAGATCCTTCCTCACCGTCTCGGGCTCTCTGCTGTCTTACTTTGCGTTAAACAATGCTTCACTCTGCTTCAGGAGCATAATCTCTCCACACTGGGTTTGGCAGCACAGGTTTGCCTTATATCCTCCACTTCAGCCGCCATCACACACACTATAAATCCTCTGTTTTAACAGAGGAGCAGATGGTCGACATGTCATTGTCAGACGCTCAACTTTTTTTTCCTTTTTTTTGCACATGACATGTATCGCACGGCTGAACGGATGGATGAGGAGATGGGTGGATTGGTGGGTGTGTGTGTGGGTGGGATGGAGGAACGCGCCGCACTGGGGGACACTTAGTTCGCCATGCCGTTGAGCGACGTGGCGAGAAACAGCCCGGTAAGCCCCGTTTCCCTCAGAGGTTAGCTACCTATATATTTACGCTCTGTTTTTTTGCGAGTGCTTCGCAGAGAGGAACGTGACAGCGTCAAACGGCCGTTCCTCTCTCCTCGTTCCCGGCTATTCGTCTCTGAGTGACGAGTGAAACCGGGATGCCAGGTTCGCTGACAGCCGAGAAATCATCTCTCACATTGAATTCGGGGATGAAAACGCTCGGCCCCAAAATGCATTCACACTTCGCTGTACAAACACTGTGTACCATCAGTGAATTTGACATGATTTGTGGTAGCCAGCAGTACACTCCATCCAAAGAGCCATGATGAAAGACTGGGAGGGGGTTTCATCTGAAGATGTTTGGGGCCGCTGTCCTCTGACGACTGCTTTTAGCTTAATCAGACAACATAAGCACCATAAAAATGGGTTGCAAATAATTTCCCCAGGTGATAAACTATTGATGTTTGTCAGGATCTGATGCGTAAACAGCACAATAATTTATATCCTTCACAAAGTGCTGACGGTAGTCTATAAGTCATGACTATGTGTCATTCAAAGAGCGTGTTAGTGTCTTGTAGTTCATAGCCTACTGAGTGCTATTATTTTTTCATCTTTAATTTATCGCCCAGGACCGCGGCTTTATTATTTATGTGAGCAAATTTAAAATATTGAGGGATAAAAATGGGCTCCGAAACACATATAGTGTGCAGAAATATCCATCTCTGGGAGTTTTATGAGTAATACCCACTAAAAAAATAAGTCAAATTAAAATGCCCATCTGTTTTTTGTGTTTTTCAATCTGTCTGTTAGAAAATAAACATTTCCTACAGTTAAGAAAGTTTTTCTTATTGGCTTACTCTTAAGGATATAATATATAAGAGTGTCTTGTTTATCAAGGATACCACTCAAGTGTTGCTGACTCCACTTCAGTGCTAATTGTTAACATTAAAACATAATTAAAAAGTGACGATCAAGCAGAGACGCAAACAAGCTCTGCTTTGCTAATTTAAAAGTTAAACAATAATGTAATCCCTGAAGTATCACGAGTGTGTATGACTGTTTTAGGGCAAAGTTGCTAATGAGCGCAGCAACAGCATACTTTTGTTGCTTTTCATTCACATACGTACTGTAGAACATTAATTAAACCAAGAGCTAGCTAAAGGTGATGGGGAGTCTATTTGATAAAAAAGAGGAAGGAGAAATGGTGTCAGACTGGAAATGAAAATAATGTGGTAAATTGCTGATAGGTAATGTCTGACCTGTCAGACACAAGTATAAACAGACGCGTGTTTTTGTCTGTAAAATGAATCTGATGTTGTCGTTGACAGGATTTTCCTGTACTTCTGCTGTCAGATGAAGCATGCTGCATGTTAGTCTCTGTGCCCCTGTTGCACAGCGTCTTCACACAGCCATCAATACATATTCATCAACATCGGAGAGCCATTCATTTGCCAGATTGGAAAATGGCCAGTGAAGAGAGCCTGACATTCACTTTGTGCTGAATTGTTCTCACTTGACACCTAACTTGCTGATTGATGAGAAATATTATGGCCTGGAGGAAAAGCAAAGTGGAAGATGAATGAGTCTAATGCGGGAGCTCTCGTCACATCTAAGAACCACAACTCTTTATTAATATTTTGTTTGGGCCCGCATCTATCCATCCCTGTTTGTGTTATACATGCAGGATTGGATCTGTCATCTCAGGTATTTACCTGCATTTGTCTCGTGGCTCTCCAGTGTGGTTGTGTATGCGCGGCGCCTGTGTGTATGTGTGTCATTGTGTGTGTGTCTTGGCTTTCACTGAGCCGATGCGTTTAGAAGGCTCTTCTGTCAGTGTTGGCTCTTTATTAACCGGTCGGAGGTTATACTCTTAGCTTTGTATTCAACAGCTTATATTCTGCAAATGCAACAATAGCCATTGATTACTGGAGATTTTTTTAGAGGGAGCACGACATGTGTCATTAGTGGCACATTCCATGCATTATGAAAAATTCACAGCCAGCAAATGAAACACTTACAGAGGTCAGTGTAAAGCAACTCTGAAGGGTCTTAAAAGTACTTTCATTCCAACCATGAGACAGACAAACTTTTCAGGTTGCTAATGGACATGAGAAAACAATCAGCTGCAAAGTTTTGAAAAGATCCTCTTCATCTCTATCCTCCAACACAAACAAAATAGAGAGAAAGAAACACATATAGAGCAGTGACTCAAATGTAAAAAAGGTTAATAAGCATCAAAGGTGCGCTCGGGAGAAAATCACAGTAATTCTGCGAGACTTGGTGGACAGAACAAACTGATGCTAATTTCCCAGCACTAAGTATTTACAAGCATCTCGCTGTGCCTGATTAATGGTGCACAAATTCATGAGAATATTGTAATTTTGTCAACACCCCATTTCTCTGTTTCCTGTAATATCTCCTTTGGTGTTGTAAGGAGCACATTTGGCTCTGTTTTTCCAGTGGTTTTGTTAGGTGCAAAGTCATGGTATAATTAAAGTCAACAAATGCAACAAATAGTGAATGGAAAGTAAGCTGCAGTTCTCTATATATAATATGGGAACAGCAGAGTTTGCTGTGCAGACTAGAAAATTCAAAGCAGAGTGTAAATCTGGCTATAGTCAAAGTAAGGACTTTTTTTTCTGAGGACATTTTTTTTGCCCTGTTGTTCTGAGTTTTAGGGGCATTTTGGTAGAACATTCTTTGAATTATGAAATAATACACTGAATCTGTCAAATATTAAGGACATCTTACTGATGTTGAGTTACAGCCCCTTTTGCACAATCCGCATCTCAACTCTCTCAAAGCTTAAAAATCTCAAAGCTTTAAAATCACTTTATCTCCATCTCCTCCTTTGTGACTGGTGTAGATTTAATAAAGGAAATCAATAAGGGATCATGGCTTTTAACTGGATCTCATGAAAAGAGCAAGTCCCCCTAATATTTTGTACATTCAGTGAACATTTGCATTGCACATTGGTAATTAAACACTCAATATGTACCACTAATATTTGTCATATTTTAAACCATTATATACCATCCCATAAATGGTAACAATCAGAGACGTTCCTACTGCTTCATGCTGCTCAAAAAATGCTCCATTCTTCTCTCCCAGAACATACTGGAGAGAATCCCATGGTTCTAGGTTCCCACGAATCACCTACGGTGGCCCACGGGGGACATGGGGGAATATGTGACAACTCAATGAATACAATGTAAACAGGGTGAAATGCAAAAGAGGACACCCCCTATTATTGGCGGCATTTTTTTGCCATCCTCATTTTTTATTTTGCAGACATTTTATGAACTTTCAAGGGCATTTTTTACCCACGATGCCCCCTGATGATACAAGCCCAACTTAATTCCAATGCGATTCATCCTGTCTTTACTATCATAACGAACGCTACTGTCAGACACTCAGAAACCTTTGGCGAGATTTAACCCGTTGAAAAGGTCAAGTGTCTGGATCATTGTCAGCCTCAGCATATTGATAGACTTGTTAACTGGAAATTGATTATCTACCGACGGACTGGCTGTCGCTCAATTACGGCCGTGTCAAGATAAAGCTGTGGCCGATAGTTTTCAGCAGAGGTCATGCGTTCAGTTTTGCCTCTCTACAGCCGGGTCGCTTTACTGTATTTGTTGCCCTTGGCAGGATTTTGGACAGTACAGCCCATTATCTCAGTGCGCTGCTGTTTGAGATGTGACATTCCTAAAGGTCGCGGAAAGCTTTGTGGCCAATAGGGCGGCCTAGCGGTGAGAGGCCGCCCCGCAATCAGCCCCGTAACCTGCCCCGCGTAAGTGTCCTGAGCAAGACGCCCCCCTCGGGACCACAACAGAGGATCATAGAAAATAGAAAAAAATGTTGAGAGGGAAAGAGGTCACTTTCAAGAGCTCCACTAAGCGTCGTGTTTGTTTTACCCACATTTCAAGCAGCCCCAGCCAAAGTTTCCCACCATGTTTTCTCAGGGCAGGAGTGAAGTGCGCTTTGTGAAATGGAACCTCTGCCTGTCAGCCGCTTCTGTCATTTTCACTGCGGCTTTGTTATGTGTCATGTCAGAAAGAGAGAGAGAGAGAGAAAAAAAAAACGAGCGCTTGGCTCTGCCCATATGATGACTCAAAGATTTTATATCGATGCAAAGAGTTTTGTGTAGTGTTTCTGGGGCTATAAAAAAAATCTGAAATAAAAAAATATGGAAAGCTCCTTGCTTAGTTGTTTTTTCCTTCCATCCAGAGTTTGTAAGGCTACTTTGATGTACTGAGAATGAGTAATGAGAAGGCTGTTTTTTGTTCCGATTGGAGCGCCCACTTTCAGAAGCGCGGGTCAAGTTGTTGACATCGCTCGTCGATGTAATTCCCCCTGTTGGGCCGAGTGAACGCCAACCGCCAGCGTTTGAATTAAAATATTTACCAAGCAATTAGTCATAGTGTTCCAAAGTGGAATGAACAGGATCGCCTGAAATGATACAGCAAATCAAATCCCTTCTTAATTGAAGCATTTGTAAGATTGGTCTGGACATATACATAGGAGGCTGCAGTATGGCTTGCAGATAGACCTAGAAATAAGAATGATTGCATCTTATTCTTGGTGCTATTACAGAAGCAGCATGCAACAGCAACTCAGCTTTCAAGTCCGATGACGGCGGAAAGATAGAGTCTATGCAATTATAAGCTATCCATTTTTTTAATTTTTTTTTTGCTGATTTGCTGGGATGGAGTGAGGCAGTAAGTGGTTTGATGGGCTGAGCGCAGGGTGCCGCGGTGTACACTAATGTACATAAATCAGTTATACAAAAAAAATATATATAAGCTCGCACTGGAATCTGAACTCTCCTTAAAATCCTGCTTACTCTCCGGCAATCCATAAGTTATCTCAAGTCCGCCTGAGACCCGTAATGAATGCGTGGGCATGCTCCAGTGGGTTTGTTGAATGTGTATAAGATAACTTGATATGCTTGGCAAATCTGAGACTTTGTGTAGTCCTATCACTGTGCATAAAACAAGAGAGATGGATCAGTGGGAACTAGTATGGCATGTTAACTAAACCAGCGCTGACTTAAACAGTAGCACTCGTTTGAATTTGGCTTCTTTTGGACCATACATCACAGATCACAATACGTTTTGTCCCCAGTTCTGAGGTGTTTCTGGAACAAGCAGGGTCTCACATTATGACACAGCTCCCACATCTTTTCACTGAGGAAATTCCCAAACTTTTCTGTGACTTCTCCATGACCCCTTTTTTCAAATTGCCATGATGACCAAATTTTAATGGGCTTTAATTATAAAGTAACCACCAGCTACACTAACTTTACACCTTAGTTTGTTTTTCACTTTAACATCAAGGATGGTAATATTATTTTACAGTCAGCAACCGACAATATTTTCCTCCAACAGAGACAGTATTCAAGAAAAAGAAAAAAGGCGGATTATGTTCACAGATAAAATGTCATCACATTTCCAAAACGTTTCTCCCTTTTCTCATTTTCCATAACTTCTCCAGGCCTGGAAAATACTGTTTTAAAGTTCCATGACTTTTCCAGGTTTGCCAGGAATGTGGGAAGCAATGCAGGGGAAAAAAGAAACTTAAATTTAACTTAAAACGGTTCAAGAAAAAGAGCTGAATATCACAGGGTTCCCATGTGTCTTGAAAATCCTTGAAAGTTTGGTCTCAGAATATTTTGAAAATAAATGGATAATCTTGAACGGGCTTGATTTCTCTATTAAAATAAATCAATATCCCTCCACTCTCTGGACCTCTCTCTCCATCCTGGCGTCAGCACTTCACATCCTGAGCAAAACCCCATGATGGACACTTGCTTTGATATTGCAGCAGTTCTAAAATGAATTGATTTCACCAGGATTTCTTGACTTGACAAGATCATAAGTAAAAAATGAGGCTCTGTCATGTCTAATTTTGGCCAATGTCATGCCTTTCTCTCCAAAAAAAATTTTTTTAAATGCAGATTTGGAGTCGAACTAGTCCTTGAAAATCCTTAGAAAGTCATTGAAATCGATGTCCAAGTGGGTGTGGGGACCCTGATGTCATACTGAAATAGGAATCAGCACCACAAGTGCAATAATTCTCCACCATAGACGGTATTGAGAATGCCAGGACTTTCATTACAACATGGCCAGAGGCTTATGGAACAAGGCACCAAACGGCTTGCTTGCTTTATGTCCTTCAACGAAATGCACAAAAAGAAAAAAACAAAAGAAACAATGGGGTATGAATAGATTTCTTTCTTCCCATTGCCTTCCGTTTTTATCACTAATAATAAATAATTTATCAGTGCGCCCGCTCGTTATCTCAAAGGAATCATTATGGTGATGAATTACTTACCATGTGGCTCTAAGCATGCAGGTGTAGCCTACAGCTTTGACCTTGTAAGACAGAGTTGAATCAATGCTGATGGCAAGTATTACCTTGGATAAAAACAAAAAAAACCAACCAAAAAGTATGCAAATAATTAGCGTAATGATAATCTCTGAAGATTCGGGTTCGACAATATTGTTTTCATGTTATAAATGTGATTGCACTGTATTATTTATTAGAGCAAATTCTGCTAGGAATGAAGATAATTTGGGTTTCCCAGTATTTTGATGTGTGCAATATATGTGTTTTTGTTTGTTTTTAGCTATTTTTTCCAGGCAAAATATAGTGCCAGAGATCGGAAGAGCACAC
>OMOV01042197.1:12493-24631 GCA_900312565.1 Beryx splendens | reverse complement strand
CAGCCCCTCAGCGGCCAGCCAGCTGGCCTGCGTGGGCGGCCAAGGAGCTTTCTTCTGCCTCATGCACACCCACGGCCTGGACGTGGACCTCAAGGTGCACAACCACTTCAAACTCACTGAATCCTAGACGGATGAACTTATGAGTCGTTTGAGGACTCGCTTAGTGAATTGTAGGTCAATATAAGTAGAACCTTTTTAACCTTTTTTACAGTGAGGGAAACCTAGTTGAGGGTAGCGATGGTGTCAGTTGATGGAATTGTATCAATCTTTGCTACTAATCGTACAGTGTCTGCATAGGTACATTAGCACTGACCAGTCCGTCACCCTCGCAGGTCCAGAGGGTGAACACACCGGAGCGGGTGGGTGACGTGGAGCTGACGGCTCTCTGCTACCACACCAACTCCATTCTGTTCACCGCCACCAACCGGGGACACGTTTGTGCCTGGGACGTCAACACACAGCACTGCTTCATGACCTGGTAAGCTGACGAGGGAGAGATCGGTACAGACGAGTCGACATTCTGGTCATTTTGTTTGGTCAATAAATATCGGTGTTGTTGGTCCCCTAAGCATGATTCTCTTTCAGCGGTTTGTATTAAGGGGATGCTTTTAATTCAGCTGGTAAAACGGCATAAAATATTCTTTGGCTCCTTTTGGTGTCGGATTTCTGTAAATAGAAAACGGACTGATGTGGTTTCTTGCCGCAGGAGTGCTGCTGTGTCGAGGGAACCGCTTGTTGGCGGGCAGCAACACCCGCTGGCTGCGGCTGTGGGGGATCGAAGCCGTGCAGGGCCTGAGGCCTGGGGGAGAGGTCTCCAACGCGGAGGGCAGGTCTGCAGCTCACACTCTGTAAACATCCCTCCCCCCGTGTCATCTGTGCAATAGCTTCTTTTCATCCGGTATCTCGTCTGATGTGTCGGTATTTAGAGCAGTGATATTTAAAGACTGAAGGTGGAGGGTGTCGACGGCCACCCTAACCATGAGGGGCGTGGACGCAAGTGTAAAATTATAGATGATTGCACGCTCTGGTGCTTTTTAACTCCCTGCTGGGCCTGATTGGTTGACATGAGTAGTGAGGTGCAAAAAATACCTCACTACACATCGGAGAGAAAAATATACCACCAATCAGCAAGAGGAATAAATGTTTTGTTTATATGTGAACTGGTTTAGGATGTTGAATATGCCGTCCTCTCATTCTTATCAGGAATGTTTACCAGTTTGTATCATGTATATTAAATACAGTAGGTATTATCCTCATCCTGAGTCTCCATGTAACCACTAGTCTGTTCTCTTGTGTGTCCGTCAGTGGGGGCGTAGTGGTGCTGGAGCAGGAGATCATGCTGGACGGGACGACGGTCAGCGCAGCCTTTGATCACACAATGGACATGGGCATCGTTGGCACCACGGCCGGCACACTGTGGTACATCAGCTGGGTGGACAACAGCAGCATCCGCCTCGTCAGCGGACACAAGACCAAGGTATTAATGTGAGCGTCGTCACGTGGTCAGGTTAAATTAAAAAGCGCCTTTAAAAACAGCCATCATCGCCAAAGTGCTGTACAAAAATCCCCACGCAAATCGACACAGACGCACGCCGGCAGGTCGTACGGTGTCGGAAGGCTAAAGAACAGAAATGGGTTTTGAGATGAGTTTCGGAGGCGATGGAGGGGGCAGACCTGGTGTAATGCGGGAGGCTGTCGTTTCAAGGGGCAGCAACCCTGAAGATGCAATCCCCCCTTAAGCTCCAACCTCGACCGCAGAACATCCAAGAGCCCCTTAACCAATTACCGGAGCTTTCGAGGGCCTAACGGGAACATACAAGATCGATAATATCATTTGGGGCCGACCCATTTAGAGCTTTAAAAGCAATCAGTTGAATCTTGCTCTCGGTTCTGAAGCACAGTGGGAGCCGCTGAAGGGAGACCAGTACAGGGGTGATGATGTGGTCTCTCTTCTCAGAGCCAGTTAGAAGCCGGATGGCAGACTGACTCCGTCTGCAAGAGAAATTCAGACAGGAGGAGACGAAGGAATACATTTATATAGACGTGTAATTGTTTTTGTTCCGGCTCACTTTCAATCTTGTTGATTGTGTAATCATGTTTCTTACTCTCATTTTATTTTATGTATTTATTCATTTGTTTGATCTGTTTATTTTCTTTTAACCTATTTTTGTCTTAAATGTGTTTTCTGTTTTTATATCCGCATTTATTTTACTCTTCTCTATTTTATTCCTTCCTGCAAAAATTGTGTAAACTGCTTTCAGATGAGCGCAATACAGACAATATAAATTATTATTATTATTATTATCACACCAAGACTTTTGATCTAAAATTTAGCACAAGTGCCTAAGTGGTCCAAGTTATTTGCAGTAATTTTGAAATATTTAAAATATTATCCAATTTTTTTCCCTCCTTTATCTGGAGAAAGTTTTGGGCCATCCAGTATTTATATCATTAAGACAGCTCATGAAATTATTTAAATTGCATTGATTTTTTTGGTCTTGAGCAGGAGATCAAGCTGGGCATCATCTGCAAGGACACACCGGCTTCACCTCTGTGTTCCTCTGTGCTGCCCAGGTGAACGGCGTGGTGCTCAGCCCGGACGAGAGCCACTTCGCCACCTGCGGGGAGGACGGCAGCGTGAGGGTGTGGTCGGCCCCCAGCAACGAGCTGGTGGTGCAGTTCCAGGTGCTCAACCAGGTGAGGGGATACAGTCGGGGGAAGACTACGCATCAGTCCTTTGGGGAAAGATTTAACATGACTAGTGGAGTTTAGTCCAATTTAAAGAGGAGGAAGTTGGACGACTGTATTTGTGACAGCCTCTCTATCCTCTGGTCCATCCTCAGCCTCAGTGGGAACTCTGTAAAGTCCATATAGGTTCAGCGTGTACTCTTTGAAAGCAGGCGGTGTGTGGGAAGGTGACATAAACGGGTACAGTCAATAAGGAATCTGTGCACCGTGACTTAATACGTCCTTCCCGTGTCCTCTGTGTGGTCAGGGCTGCGGCTGCGTGTGCTGGAGCCCCGTCCTCAGCTCCTCTCAGGGCATTGCCTGTGTGGCAGCGGGCTACAGCGACGGCACGCTGAGGATCTTCCGGCTCGCCTCCTCAGAGATGGAGATGAAGCTGAGCCCCCACGCTGTGGCTGTCACCGCCATCCAGTACTCTGCTAATGGTGAGAGAGGGGACAGCACCGTCCACTCAAACCGCCCGGAGACATTTGTGTCTGTTTACAGTAATTATGCTACTTAATATCAGATTGTTAATATGATAATGGTTAAACGGTCAGCAGGGTTACATAGTGAGGAGGGAGGACCGCCCTTCTACTGGACGACCCAGGCTCAAAATGTCTCCTTCGAGGATCATTAAAAGAACCACGTTACATTAAAGCTGGTAAGGTTCATGTAGTTGTGGCCCCCTGCAGGTCGTGTGATCCTCTCAGCGGGGCAGAACGGCCTGGTGGCGGTCAGCAGCCCAGTGAACGGAGCCACTGTCCGCGTCATCAGGGACCACAAAGGGGCACCGATCACCGCCATCCAGTGTGTGAGCAAGCAGGTCGGGGATTATCTTTTGTGCTCATATCAGCGCTCGTTGCTGTGGTGTTGCTGCACTGTGGTCACCTGTCAATCAAACAGCGTGGGGTGGGACTGAGACGTCTTTTTCCTTTCTGTCGCTGAAGTTAGAATTTTTTTTAACTTTATATCCGCTATATTTTTAGAGATACTGAATAATGAATTTCAGCTAATTCCATAATAGATACACATGTATATTTTTTTTGTAAATTAACTAATTTAAATGCATTTCCACTTTCCACCCCTTGTAATTTTAATGGGAAATTGAAATCCCGTAAAACGTCTCCAGCCTTCTTCGGTACGTCTGCTGCCGTTTCCTGCAAGCCCCAAATAGAAAAAACACTCTCTGACATTTACTTGCATCATCTCTCCTCTGCTCCTCCTCAGAATGAATACAAAGTTATGGAAATTAGGTGATGCTAAGGCTGCATATATGAATTAAAATGAGAGAAAAAAAAGAACTGAAGAGCAAATTTTCAAATTCTTCCATTGCTTCTCGTGACATTTTCTGACATTTTTCATTTCATTTTTCATTCATTTTATGTCTGAAGCTGTTTTATATTCTTCTCCCTAGTACAAGGAGTTTGGCCTGGAAGGAAACGAGATGTGGTTGGCCGCCAGCGCTGACAGGCGCGTCAGTGTGTGGGCTGCTGATTGGTTGAAGGATAAGTGTGACCTCCTGGACTGGCTGACATTTCCTGCTCCCGCCTATTTTGGGGTACCATCTGTGTTTTAATTGATAGCACTTGGCGATGACTATAGATTGATTTTTGGAAATGTGCAATAGAAACAAAGTTTGTTATTATTGATTAAATGTTTTGACCATTGACCATCCGGTTGCTTGTGCTGCCACATTAGGAGGATGACGGCCCGCCTCCCAGCCTGGCTGCCTTCTGTCCCGCCGACCCCGGCCTGGTGGTCTACACCGGCTATGGAGTGGAGAAAGAGCTGTCCTACTACAGCCTGGCTAAGAAACAGGTACCACAGCTCCGAGGTTATCAGCGTTTTTTTGCTTTGTGAGCCCTTAAAACGAAGCGATGCCTGCTCACCGCCTCCTGTCGCAGGCCGCAGTGGTGAACCGTTTAACCAAAGAATGAGTTTCCCTTTCCAGGCTGTTTCATTTGATTATCAGAGGAGGCCTAGAGGCTTCAAACTAGTCCGTATTTAACAAGAAGAAAGCAAAAATTAGACGAAAATCAGAAAAAAATAACATGATAATAACTTCGTATAGCAGAAATATGTTTTGTCCTGTTCCATAAATCATCTTGCGACCCCTCCAAAATGATCTTGCGACCGCCCCTTGGGTGTCCTGACCCCCAGGTTGAGAACCACTGCCATAGCGGACGTTCCCCCCGCCTACCTGTTCTGTCATTTTACCCAAGATGTCTCGCACCTACACAGAGCAGCTGCTGTTGACAGAATATCTCATCTTACACACTGCGCCCTTCGCTGCTACAGGTAATAAAGAAGATTGCTCTTCCCCACTGGGCCGCGTGCTTCAGCCTCGCCAGCAGTCATCTCATAGCCGTGGGATCAAAAGGTGCGTTCTGCTCTTCCATGTTTACCCTTAAATCTAACTTGAACGAGTTTCAGTGAGCTTGGAACGTGTCTGTAGTTGATTTCTCTGGACAGTCCTTCGTTCGGTGTGACCGGTTCTCATCAGAGTGTTTGATGTGCGCCCCGGTCTCTTCTTCAGAGCGAGTGCTGAAGCTGATCCGGTCCAGCAGCGGCCGGTTCCAGGACTTCCTGCACCACAGCGACTCCCTGCAGACTTGCCACTTCTCTCCGTCCGGGAAGCTGCTGTTCACCGTGGCTCACAATGAGATCCTGCTGTGGGAGGTGCAGGGTCTCTAGACCCCCTTCCAGACCCCCTTCCAGACCTGAAGCGACAGCTGGTGTGTGTTTGACTAATGTTCGTTATGGACTGACCACTGAACAAGGTTAATAGCTTAATTACACTAAAAGTCATGTTCATGCTCACGTGCCGAATGTTGTTGTTTTTTATAGTGGATTGATTAATACATTTATGTAACTTTATGGGTTCATAGACTTTTTTAATTTTTTACAACTTTTTAGAAAAAAAAGATTTAATTTATGAAGAAGCTTCCTGTAACATTTGTTACTGTTTATGACATGACTGTCATTTTGTTTCATGTGAATGGTTTCTTTCAAATACAACTTCTGTTTTTATATTGATTATTTTGTGCGTGTTGAGAATCATTTCTAATGGTTTTGAATTTATTTTAGGTTTTCTTGCTGCAAGTTAACCACCACTGTGTGAGTTTTGGTGAGTGGAAGAACATTTCTGCTGTTGCACAGTAACATTAAGTTGACCGGCAGTTTGTGACTTCTTGTAGGTTTGTGTTTCCCTTTGTTTATGTAAAAGGTGTTTCATTTTGCTTTATGGCTAAAATGCTTCACCTTATACTGTTAGTATTCGTGACCAGCAGCTCTGCTATGAAAGAGTCTTCATGTTTTGGGGAAAGGAATGGTTTGATGAGGAGGTTAGGACCAAGAGCAAAGTATTCAGAGCTTGTTAAGTCCACAGTGTTCCCAGCAGTATCAGCCTGGCACACACCAGCTTAAACATCCAGTTCACTGGCTCAGTCTGTCTGGATTTGGAGGTTTGGACCTTCAAGGCAGCTTATGGCAAACTAATTCAAATAGTGGCCCTGTCCCTCTCTGATGAGCACTCATCTTGATGACACTGGGTGGGATAAAGGCTCTGGGACAATCCAGGTGGAGCAGGCTGCTCCGACATCAAGCTGCCTCTTGCAAAAATGTGTGTTCTTACTTTTGTAGAAACAGGAGATGCAGTCGAGTCCTGTCGGCTGCTCTGGCCTGGATCAGGGGCTTTGAATAAAAAGGAGCATGTAAATTAAAATCCTTAAGGTGAGATAAGAGTCGGGCTGTGCACACACAAGCTGCTGCAGGCAAAGAATTACGTTCAAGCTGTTCAGTGTTTGCTCAAGGACACTTCAGCAGCCTGGATGCTTTCTGTCGAGGGACTTGAATCTGGGACAGTCTCCCTAAGTCCCTACGTAATTTCCCCTTAAGTATTCAGAATCCACTACTGAGAGAGAAGACCAACACTTTCTGCTTCCACTAATGATGGTTCAGGTACAACCTCCCTGTCTCATGATGCAGTCATGGTGAGAGAGGCGGCTGTGTTGGTGTGATTATATCTTCACAAAGATTGCCAACATTACTGCAAATGTGCCTCCCAGCTAGTTTTCAGCTGCTGTCCCTGCAAACAGCCATGAAAAAAACTCTTCAAGACAGTTTCATAAAAAGCAGCAAGACTGCATCATGCAGGCAAATATATTGGGCAAATGCATTGGGCTGCCGGCCTTGCACAGTAATGAAGACACTGGCATAAGACAACGGGATAAGCAGATAAACAGTAAAGTAACACTAGTTACCTGGCAACACTGCTGAGAGCTTCAACTGTGTTTCACTCCTGAGACTGATGTGATTACATGAGCGCTGTTTGGGTTTTTACTTACTGCTCATCCATGTTATTTACCTGCAAGCTAAAATGCACTTTCATGATCTCTACTTTAAAAAAACCCCCCCCACTAATAAACTTGTAATTACTAAATCATAAATTAAATGCTTACAAACTATGAATAATTATAAAATAACTTAACAAGATCGTAATGAACTCATAAAACACATAGTACTGCAAAAACAATTATAAATGAACACAAAAATAAAACTATAACTCAACAACAAAACTGTACTAAACTGCTAATAGACAGAAAAAAAACACCTCACTTCACAACAAAAGTAAATACTAAACAATTAGAAATAAATACAACAAAATAAAACTTTAACTCCGTGACAGAACTGTAATAAACTGCTGATAAAAAACCCTCATCACCCCTCCGTTGCAAATGGCAAACTACATAAATATCAGATTTCTGTAATTCCTTACGGTAACCTCTGGGCATGTTGTCACTGCCTTCTTGTAAAAAGTTGGAAAATAGAAACTGCATGCTGTAATATGCTTTTCATAGAAGAAAAAACAGGAATAAACTTGTTTAATGGAGAAGTACTGGACAAATGAGACATGACGGTTGTATTTTTCATATCAGTTCAGGTCATTCACCAAAGCTGTCCTGCCAGTTCAGTCATCATGTCTCATTAAAGGTGTGTTGGTCAACCTACGCAAGTTTTTTTGAGTTGGCGATATCACGCAGACAGACACTACATACAAATTAAATGTATTCTGCAGAAATATAAAAGGTTTCAAAGGATTCAGCATGGTAAATCCTTATGCAATCTCTCTCTCTGTGTCCATGTGCACTTCCCAATGAGATAAACTATTTCTACACTCAGAGCCGAAGGAAACGTTGACCTCTGTAGGCCTGTCTGAAAGGTGCAGGCAGGACTTTTTGATCACACAGCATATTAAAGGATGCTGTTTGTGTTGACAGAAGGAAATAATAATAATAATAATAATCACCACAAGGCTGTCGACAAGAGAGACGTTTCTATTGGATATATATAGGTACCAGACCTGGAAATGAGACCGCTATCTTTTATCCAAACGGCAACATTTCCATTTAAAACAATCTTCTTAATCCGTTAGTGTTTACTTGAGTGCTGCCAAAGATGAAACTAAAAGTAATTACAATGTTTTATTGAAATAAGATGTATACCTTGCCTTAGTTTATACTTTATCTATTGGAAAACGGCTGTTACGGTGAAGGTTTAACCAGTTATTGATTGTAAGTTATGTATTAACGCAGCCAGCAGGGGGCGCTAGTTCCCCGGCAAGGCAGCGGAGTAATGTGCGGTGTTGTCCAGCAGGGGGCGAGTTCTCCCAGCCTGTGAACCGGAACGATATGGTTTCACCTTGGCTGCTGGCGTTGTGGAGGGGCTCACATTTGGCGTTAGAAATTTGACTTTCAAATGAAAGTTACATCGCATTTTAAGACCACAGCGTGTCTACCCGTTCCGCCAAAAAGAGGAGAAACATGAAGCGAGACGTCAGGATACTGTTACTGGGGGAGCGTAAGTCTTTCCTCCTGACGTGCCGACGCGGCGCAGCTAACCACAAGCTAACGCGCTAGCATTAACGTTAGCTAACTAGCGGATGTAGCTAGACTTCTACTAACTTGTTAACGTATCTCAACTGCTTCTGGTGACTTGTAGCGACAGCTGTGGAAAATATAAAACTATGTGTAATGTATCAGATAAAGTTAGTTTGGTTTACTAAAGTTGCCATTGGCAGCAAACGCGGTACGTGTGCCAAAATTATGTCGTGGAAGCATCCGAGGACCAGCTAGCACACCATGCTAGCTGGAGTAAGCTAGCCAAATAAATCAACGTTATGCTTGGTGATAAAAAAGTTGAGTAGTTTGTAACTTAAACATGTTGTTGCCTCATCGGATCGGCAGTTAAATTACAGACGCCTGGTCACTGACGGGTTTCTAGCAGCTGTCTGTTAGCTAGCTGCTGCAGTATGTTGACATGAAGGTAAGAATAGCTGTCAGATTGTCAGCCTGCTGTCTGTTCAGCTCTTCTTTAGTGTGCTCTGTGGTTTTGCACCTGCCTTGTGAGCTAACTTATGCTAACCATTCATGCTAACACGAATGAAGCATTTTAAATCGGCTCAGGGGATGGGGACGAACCGAGGCCAGTGCTAGTCACCCACTTCATTTAGCTAATATAGCCTAAGTAATGCAGTAATTAAATTTCTCCCTAATACAACAGAAGTAGCCTGCAAAACAGTGGTAAAAAATAGTGTTTGCTTTGTGCCATGTTAATCAGCACCACATGACTCCATATCAGGGTGTGTGTGGGCATAATCAAATAAAGGCTAATCAACTAGTGCATGTAGTTTTGAGGTCAGGCAAAGCACACACAGGCAAAATATCACCCTGCACTACAAAAGCCAAACCCTAGGGCAGTTTAGCTGAAGAAAGAGTCCAATAATAAGTCCACCTCAGTCTGCGTATGTCTCTCTCTACCAGCCGGAGCGGCCCTTTGCTTCAGTCTTTCTCTGTCTCATCCTCTTCATGTTGTCTGCCCCTAACAGCCAAGGTGGGGAAGACGTCCCTCATCATGTCTTTGGTCGGAGAGGAGTTCCCAGAGCATGTAAGTGTCTGTACAGCACCGCAGCACCACTGGTTTACTTCCTAGAGAGGACACTGCCTCCCCGAAAGCTTGAGGATGGTCAAGAGTAGCTGAGCAAACTGCTGCTTCCCGTTGACCACTCAAATAATTTCTGATCATCGCTACATTCATTCCTTTCTGGCACGAAAACACGTTGTAGCTCTGTAGTCTTTGGTGTGGGCAGGATAATAAGATTCACCCAAGCCGATGTAAGTGTTAAGGAAAAGGTGGTGCCATTTTTCTTTGCAGCTTACTTTGCATATTTTTTGCATATGTATGTACCCTTGCCGTTTGGCAAAATGCCCTTTACAGGAAGGGATGAAACAACAACTGTAGTTTAAGTTTTCAACGTCTCAGAGATGGTCTGCTGAAAAATTTCCTCTATAAATAGTCTGTGTTAGCGTTGGGCCCTTTTTTCCTCCCTCTCTCGTTCTGTTTTATGTTTTACCATTTTTTACTTTTGGTGTTATTGGTTGTTTTGAAGATTGGGCTTTCTGTTTATTTTACCCGTCATCAGTGAATGTGTTGGTTAACAACAGTATATCACAAAAAAGTGACGTTTTAATTTTCTTTGACGTTCAAGTTGGATTTGGACCATCGTGGTCGTTGCAGAATACTGATGCCAGTTCAGGGTATGGTGGCAAAATATCCAAAACCTGTGTGTTTTTCCTGACAGACACCAACAGGCAAATGTATTGTAGTTACACAATAGAATCATATTGCTGTAAGTGCCATGCAATTTATTTTTATACATATACTGTATTCATGGTATTAAGTACTCATCAAAATTTTACACTGTTCTTACAGCAATTCCCACCAAAACTGACGATTCCCTGGCATTCTAGGTTATGCCTTAACTCAAATTCTGCCTTTCCATCTGCACTTCCTGTAAGATGTAAAATGTGGGTCTGTGTTCCTTGGCAGCTCCACTCTAATTAACGGTTAACTGAAAGTTCTTCTCAAGCAGCATTCGGTTTTTGATCTCCCACAGGTTCCCCTCAGAGCTGAAGAGATCACCATCCCCGCTGATGTCACCCCAGAGAAGGTGCCCACACACATAGTGGACTATTCAGGTGACGTGTCCTGAAGACTTAATACGCAGCAACTCCATCAGTATTCAGTCCTCTGACTGATGTGTGTGTTTATGTTGCACATTCGGACGTGAGCTCTAACAGTTTGTGAGTTTGTTGAAGCTACGTGACAGGGACGAGACACACTGCATGTGGGTCTGTGTGGCACGACTTGCAGGACTGATTATGTTTATCCTTAACCCCAACAGAGACTGAGCAGACTGATGAAATCCTGAAAGACGAGATCATCAAGGTTTGTGTACCATCCAGGACTAGTAAACATACAAAACATCACACTTTAAAACGATATGAGAGCGTTGAAAGACGGTGAGAAAAACTCTGTGCTTCGTATGAAGTCCTTGCCAACTGTCCTTTCTCCAACCCACACAGGCCAATGTGGTGTGTGTCGTGTATGACGTCACCAACGAGGACACGATAGACAAGGTAGGAATCTCCTGCTTCTCTGCACTATCGGAACAGATTCAGTCCATATTCTGTAGCAACTACACCACGTTTAATCAGAACATTATAAAGGTGAGACTACAAACACATTACACTCCTGTCATAAGTTGCCCCTTGTCTTTCAGATCAAAACTAAATGGATACCTTTAGTAAACGGAGAAGCCGAGAAGGGGAACAAGTATGTATCAGCTGTTGATTCCACAAAGTCTTATGGTGGGTGTGTGCTGCGCTGTTGTCTAGGCGCTGTGCCATTGACCTTTGCCCTACTTGCTATTGGCTGCGTGCGATGTTGGAAATCTAGGAACTTAAGCATATTCTACTGTTGCACTAAGTCGCCCTGGATAAGGGCAGCAGCTTAACAAAAACAGCTAAGCAGAAAATATTGTCACAACCTCGGTGCTTTCTAGGTGCTCAGGTGAAGTGCAGGGGTGCGCATCACTGGAGTGAATGAAACTACGTTGACTTTAAGCACCTAAAAATGTGTGTGTCTGCATGCGGCGCTTGTGTTTTTATTGCCTCCATGTGTTGTATCAGGGTTCCCATCATCCTAGTGGGAAACAAGTCAGATCTGCGCTCCGGGAGCTCAATGGAAACCATCCTACCCATCATGAACCAGTTCTCTGAGATCGAGACGTGTGTCGAGGTGAAGCCGCCCTCTCACTCAGGCCTGCACGCTCTTGCTAACCTTCCCTCTGACACACAAACACGGTTGCCTGGTTACACACAAATAATTACAAACACACACACTACACTGTGCGTGCCTGTGAGTTTGCCCAGATAATTGTAAAACTGAAATACTCTTTCTGCTGTTTTCCCTTTTCAAGTGTTCTGCGAAGAACCTGAAAAACATTTCGGAGCTGTTTTACTACGCCCAGAAGGCAGTTCTCCACCCCACCGCCCCAGATCGGAAGAGCAC
>OMOV01042188.1:8488-21197 GCA_900312565.1 Beryx splendens | reverse complement strand
TCTGTCTGGGCTTTAACGCTCATTCTCTGTAAGAATTGCACTGTGTGCGTGTGTGCGTGTGTGTGTGTGTGTGTGTGTGTGTGTGTGTGTGTGTGTGTGCAGAAGACAATGTTTGCATGTGACAAGGTGTCTGTGTGCCAGAATCCAATCCATTTGCCATTGCCATAGATTAAAATAAAAAGTTTTTTGACACTTTTTTGATACTTATTTCCTTTCCCTTTCTGCCTGGAGAAATTTTAATGGCAGGCATATTCAGAAACCATACAAGCCAAATTAGCTGTATCTAAGCACAGATGATTCTTCATGGAGCCTTTGTATCAGCATATCACTACACTTCTCAAAGTCGACTTATGGATATCTGTCTCATTACTTCTGCCTTCCTACAGTTCAAACACTCACATAAAAACATAATGATCCAAGCTGTTGTCTACTGCATCAGTCAACGTTTTTTTGATGTTCCAAGTCTCTTCAGTTTTCATCCACAGAAAGTCGGGGATAATTATGGGAGTAAAAAGGCTCACTATCAGAGCAGATTAACGACATCTCAGCAGGCTGAACTCCTCGCTCCCTTTTATCTCCTCAAACGCAGTAGAAGAGAAGACAAGTTACGCAACCCGTACCGTAGGGACCCAGCCGACTTTCCACCCAACTTCTGTCTGTCTCTGCATGTCTAGGGTGTCTGTGAGTCCTCTGCTATTTGATGTGTGTGTTTGAAGCAGCCATGCGACTGGGGTGAGAAGGATATGCCTGTTGTTCACAGCTCTTGCTGCTTTGCTCTGTTCCCTGGAGGAGCAACTTTCAAAGCCTGGCAAAGTTGGACCTTTCCTGGTCCTACATTTAACACCCTCTCAAATCAGAGTGCCAAGGTGTTGGTGTTGGGTGGCTTTCTTCCCACCTTTTTCTTCTATCATCCCTCCAAAGACTCACCTTTCATTAGCTGGGTTTGGAAGAGACCTGCCCTCCTTCCACTGTCATTTTTTTAGCTAAAACTTCGTTTTTGAAGGAGCTGAACATCTGCTTCAGATGATTGTTGCACTGCCCATCAGCCATCTTAATACCTCAGAAATATGGCCCCTTTCCAATGTGATGTTCTGTCATATTTGGAATTATAGATATTTGATCATGGGAGTTCTAATATTGAAGAAAGACAATACAATGTTGTAGATCAAACATACTAAAACAAGTTACAAGATTTTCACTTTCTACTCATCAGAAAAAAATATTTCATTCCCCTTGTAGAAAATAAGTGAACACTCAGTTCAGCATCAGGTTAATTAGTCTCTTGCAGTGCCTCGTAGGAATTCTGGACCAAACGTTCCTTGGCTTTGATTAATGTGCAGCACTACATGATAGCTCTTCACAGAACATAGTGGGCTTTCTGCCTTGTTTCTGCATCACATTACTGTTGGGCCAACGATGGGATCAATGCCCAAATAATGTCAGCATATTTCCAATCTGTCACACTGTAATTGTGTCTTTTACTAGCAGAGCTTCTCCAAGATAGTGTTCCTTTTGAACTCAGGGAGAAAAATTGGATTCAGGTACCTCATAGATTAATTACCTAATATAAAATGCACAGATTATGTTCATTCAGAAGTGATTATTCTATCAATCTCAACACTTTTTGGTTTTAGAAGTTCCTCAGGTCACAACAAGATTACAGAAATCTGTGTCTCATTTATTAAAACATATTTGGATTTAATATTCAATTTGATCTTAAGGTCTCTTTCAAGGTGAGCATACACCTAATATATGAAAATAATTAGGAATGAATAAATTTAAACTGAGTATGTCACAGACAGTTAAAGGAGAAAGCCACCCATTTTAAGAATCCACATATCGCTGTTGTCCTGTGAAAACCTTGGAACTTGGAAACTTCAGTTGTAGGAATCTATGCTCCTCTATGAGCTGCGAAAATCCCACCACCCTTGGTCTTACAAAACCCTTTCAAACCCCATTGGATAAACCAAAAAATGCATGGTGGTCAGGCTGAAAAATGGATGTTTCCCTTAGTTGAAAAGGATTGACATTTTGGAGATTTTCACCGGACAGCAACGATATGTCATCCCTGTGCCCCAGGACAGTTCAGTCAATACTTGTGAACATGCACCACACTTTCCTAAAGCTGGAAACTGGAGAACTAACCCTTGGATATCACTGGGTTGTAAGATCTGGCGGTGCTCCATAGACAATGAATAGGGCACTGACTTTACTGAGCCGTAAGATTTCTGTGTGAGTTCTTGCACCCAAAAGAGGTTGAAATTCTGGTTCGTACCTGTCAGCGATGCTAGAAGCTTCATTTTGGTGTGAGAACTCAATTTGCATCTTATGATTCCACAAAATCAGTGCCCCCTTTATTGTCTATGGACTAGCCCCTGATTTTACATTCAAGTGAAATCACAAATTCTCTCTCTGATTTATAGCTTTTGGAAAGAGTGGTGCAAGTTCAAAAACATTGACTGAACTTTCCTGGGGGACAAAAATATCATGTGAAGTCTTAAAATGGGTGGCATTTCCCTTTAAGTGTACAAGAGCCTGCCTCTGTTCATAGGGGCGTTTCTTATATTAAGTTCAAGGTTCATAAATTTTGACAATGATGTGGATTTCTACCTGCAAGCATTTCTAAATGAAATTTGCTTGCAAGACCTTTCTATTAACAATGGCCCTGATTTCAGGTTTCATGTACCAAAATATTGGAAGACATCTGTAGGAGGATCTCAAGTTTCTGTAGAATCACTGATTCCACTCTCACACACTTCTCTGCATGTTGTGTATAAATAGAGTGCTTCAATATTATTGCTTTTTTGCAATGTCTTTTGTATTTTACTTTCATATTATCAATGATATTGTCCTCTCATTTTTCTAGTCTCTTGTATTTTCTATATTTTATAACTTAAGCATCCTTTTAATTTAGTCAGGCATACAGGGTACTACAGCAAAACATGGAGTGCTAGTATAAATTACCCCTATTGAAAGTGAAATTAAACTACAAAGGCACAGGGGTGATAGTATGGTGCTGTGGTGTTTCCTCGGGGCCTGAAAATTGAGTCATCAATTGAGACAAAAATACGCTGTATGTCACATCTCTCCAGAGTTTGGGCCGCTGCTGGAAGCCCACTAAGATTATTAAGAACAGGTGCTGCACATTGCAAGAGTAGTCAAAACTATTGCTATAAAAGGATATTTTTTACTTGTTACTGAAATGATTGACTCACTTTGCCAAAATTACTAAATGTTCATTTTTCAGACAGATTGCAGTAGCATTGTAACTTTTGGTACGTTTTGTCACATATGTCTACATACTTAGAGCTTACATGCAACTCAAATATCCTTTTGATTCAGAACAAAACAGCAGATGGCTTGCATACAGTCTCTTCCCACCGGGTAAACCATTGTTATATGTAGCCATATGTTTTTGAACAAGGAGATTAAACCAGTTCAATCAGATTTCTGCATTTCTCTCAGAAAATAGCTGTTGTGTTTCATAAATGCTGCTAAACAAAACATACATCAGGCAGAGAAAAAAAAATCATTCACAGCAATTATATTCCTGCACACAGCAATATCTTTAACTCAGCACTAGTGGTCACTAACACCCCTTCATGTCCTCTAATGCAGTGTGTGATCAGTAGGTGGCATATGGTGTTTGTCTGTCAGCTTGCGGAGCTGCATGTGCCAGTCAGGACACCACACAGCAGGGGTGATATGGGATATCACCACGACTGCCTTCTCACCTTTGTCCCAACTCAGGGCCCAGCGCTCTCCTGCAGGCCACACACAGTAAATGCCTTAGTGCCACTCAGAGCAGATCAACATACTTACAGATCAGCGTGTTAATGAGAGGACCTCAGCGTTTTCCGCTGAGGCTGACAAAGGCCAGGTGGAAGGGGGGGAGTTATAAAGGGGAAAGGTAGCCAAGTGGACATGTTCTCTGTACCTGTATAGTCCTATAGGCCTTTTCACCTGTAACTGCCAGCTGCTCTGCTGCACTCTGAGGCCTCAAACACAGGTAAGCATGTTTCTCTGTATTCCCTACAAATTTCAACTTTTAAAATTCATGCGTATAATAACTACGATGAAAGTGGAGTAGCATTGCAGGAACTGTAACTCAACTAATCTGCTGTGCCAAGGATAGCCTGGCACACAGCCAAGAGGGATAGAGAAGTGGCAGGCCAGATAGAATGCTCTGCCAATGTTGTAATGCCTGGCACAGGTGCATTGTTAAAGACACTGTTAAAGTGATTCATTTTCCATCCAATACTCTCCAGCGCATTTTAAGATGTCCACAAAAACTCTATTTAGTTTCTAAACTACTGCTAAACATGTTTCTCACCTTGAAACGCAAGCTGAACTTCAAACTCAGAGAAAATCCACCCCAAATGGGAATAAAAATAGAAGAAATCCTGTGATCTTGGACGAGTCTGTCCCACTGTTGAGGGTGTCATTGAGAGACAAACACCATAGCTGCTCCACTGACAGCAAACAGGGGACTGACCTTGAGGATACCTTGACAGTACCCAGGATGAGGATTTTAATGAGACATAGGCATCCTTTCTAGTTCATATTGGATGGTGGTACAATGAAATAAAGCTCAGCTTGGAGTAAAAGTTAAAAATAAATATGTATGTATGTATATATATATAGGTTTCCGGTTGATTTTGGAACAGTGCAGTGATGACATTAAACAGAGGCTTGGATGTCGTTTCTAAAATGCTGTTCATGTTCACAAATATTTGTCCAGTATCACAGGAATAAGATGAATAAGATACTGTTTTCGGGTGGATTTTCACTTCAACATTATTTTCTGATCAGTTTAGGAATTTTTCAGGATGAAAAATGTTATTTTTCTTTGAAGCAACATCATTCCATCACACCATTGAGGAACACCTTGCAGAGCACCTAGGGTCATCTCAGCGCCATTTTGAACTCACACTTAACTTAATCTTTCACTTTGTCTGCTTAGGCTGCCTCTAAGTTGTAAGAGTTAAAGAGATTCGAGTCAGCTATCATCACATCACTTTTCCACAGACCTTATTTCACAGTGGCTTTTCATCCTGGCCTTTGATTTTCAATGAAAGACTGAATTATTCAGGTTTTTTCTCACTTCAAAAGCCTTATTTGGAGCTGTATGCCTCAACGTTGTCTGTGTGTGCTATTGTACTCCCAAGGACTGGAGCTACATGTTGACTCTTGGGCGCCTCAATTTTTTACTATCGTAGAATTTCACAGGAACATTGCAAAATATCCATATCAAAATTCATTGAAGGGAACTGAATCTGTAATACCCAAGTGTGACTGACAAAGGTCCCATCTAATCTGAACATCTCACCATCTTCTAGCTTTATCAACCATATGGTCTTTAGGCAGTAAGCGTTTATAATAGGTAGGTGCATCCATTTTCACTTCTGTCTCAGCTATTTTTTTTAATAATAATCAAAATTGTATCAGATGTATACTAGTTTATACATGTAATTTTCTTTGTGTGCTTTATCTAGCAGGTCTCCCTCCTATGGCCCGGGTACCATGGTCTGTGTCTATGCTGTTGCTGCTGGTGCTGTACTCTCCAGGGATGGCCTCTGCCCCCACCCAGCACCTGTGTGGCTCCCACCTGGTGGATGCTCTATACTTTGTATGCGGGGATCGGGGCTTTTTCTACAGTCCAAACAGAACCAACAAGAGGGATCTGCAGCCCCTGCTCGGTAAGACCACATTAACACTGCAGCAGGGCAGCCATAGACAAAGGGCAGAGTTTAACAAACTTCTACCGTAAATATATTCTAATTGTCCCCTTGACAGTGGGAGTTAGAAAGGAACAGCATGACATTGCCCCAAGACCCCAGTCTGGCTTTGTGTCTGTGCACTTTCTACCCACTGTGTTCAAATATCAGACTCAGTCTAATGAGAATGCCAATTTGTGTGTTAGAGGAAAACTGTTTGGGGACAACATGCTGGAAAGTTTGCTGAACTTAAATCTATGCATTTGTCCAACCCTAATCATTAGTGTGCAAAGCTTCTCTCTAGCCTCTTTTGAAGTCCATCGTGTGGCTGTTCTTTTGGTCTCTTATTGAGACTGTTTCCAACATCTACTGTGTGACCAATCCGATTGTACAAATCTTGTGAAATCCCAAAATTCCTCATTATATTCTCCCCAAAACCACATTATTTGGATCTTATGCGCAAGTTAAAACCACCTCAAAGATTCTATTGATGTTTTGAAGTTAACTTTGGAGGTGTAAGCTATGATATGCCTCTGTTGGAGCTCTCTCATATCCCCTCTTGAAGTAGAGACTTTAACAAGACTAAATGGACTGGGGAGATCAGATTACCTAGCCATTAAGTCTCCATTAAACTGTGAACAGTCTAAATGGTAGTTTGTGGAAGTGAAGGTGTGCATTGCAGCCGACTTACATAGGGCTATGGAAACTTTCTCCACTTCAAAGGGTTCCTGTCTAAAAGGGCCAGACAGGAGAAGCGGCCGTGGAGGGCTATGTCTGGCCATGAGGAGCCCAAGGTGAAGAGAGGCATCGTGGAGCAGTGCTGCCATAAGCCATGCACCATTTACCACCTGGAGGGCTACTGCAACTGACTCACCACACCACAGCAAGCACCACTCATAGCCTGTAAAAAGGTCTTGAAGTCAATCTCTGGCCGAATACTTCCTGGCTATGTCTTATCTAATTCTCATTAAAGGAAATAAAGCTGCTTGACCCAAAACCCAAGATTGTCTGTGAGAAGATGTGAATTTGTGTTCTTTGTAGCTGGGATATAGCGTGGATGTAACATTGGTTATAAATGGCCTTCATTGTGCTCCAACCTCTGGCTGCAGTCCTAGAGTGCTCTCTACTGGCTGTGGACAGACATGGCCCAGAAGCACGGTACACTGAATAAGAGTAAAGATCCAAGCAACGGCTCAGTAAGCGTGCATACCCAGTAGAGACAATCATTATAAGAGATACAAATACACCTAATTTGAATAGATAAATCTCAGTAACATGTTTGGTTTAAGAAGAGGATCCAAATATGTCTTTATTTACAAAGAGCAGAAGAAAAAAAAGTTAAAACAGTAATATAAGATTACTACCCCACATGAAGTAGTTACAGATTTACTACCCTCTCAAAGTACTTAAAGGAAAGTTTCTGGGATAAAAAGCCAACAAACATAAAATAATAAAACGCATCTCACACTTTCATACTGACTATGCCGTTGTTTTCTGCCTTGTGTGCAGTCAAGATTTGCATCTGTCTTATATTTGGCTCATTATTTTGACACATGCCGTTCCTGTACATTCTACATTTCTTTTGTATTCCACATGCCACTATTGTACACAGACCGCGTGCAACAGACACTTTGATGACACAAAAGGATCTAAAACATAGGCATGTAGCAAAATTTACAGTTCATCCTTTGATTAAAGTATTATGAAATTACTGATAAAATTAACATTTGAACAGGTGAACTTATTCAAATTAAGAGGGGAAAAAAATCACCCAAGTAACAGGCAGGCATCGCTTATATGGGTTAAGTAATTATTCAAAAGAACACCAAACCTTAGAGATTAATAGCCAATTCTTGTCCAGTAGACGTGCCACGCTACACGTGATTTCCTGACAAATGAAACAAACTATTAGGTTTCCACACAATTATCCCAACAAATACAGCAAGAGGCGCAAATGTTGAATTTCTGTAGTCTTGTTAAATTCTTAGTATTTCTAGCTCACACAGTTTCCTCTGTGCAGGGCTAGCGTGATGCAGTGAGCGGCCAGTCTATTACTCACCTTCTCTGAGAGCTGCATTTGGTTCCCTGTTTTCTTTGCTCTCATGCTGGAAAGCTTTGCTGGGATCAAACCTGCAGTGGGGAGCTCCGGGGAGCTTCGCCTTCAGCTGCTCCAGATCGTTCTTTTGCCGACTCACCTGGGATCGGAGCTTAGACAGCTCCTACACACACAGCGAGGAAATGAGGGAGGGGGAAAAAGCTTGTATATTGGACTGAAATATCTTGAGCTTGAGATAAAACAACTGATGGGTCTTTCAAGAATATAAGAATGATGTCTACTGTGTAGTTTGGAAAACAAACGGCATCGCTCTCATGTTTCACCTGTTTGAGGGCAATGTTTTCATCTTTTAGCTTCACCACGTGTTTAATCTTCTGTTTCTGGTTCTGGTGGCCCAGCAGACGAGCGTAAGCATCAGCCAACCTGTTCAGCTCCTCCTGGTTTGCCCCGTTCTCGTTGAGCAACGCATCTCGCTCCGCTGCAAACCCATTGAGCTGCTCCTGTAGGAACACACCAACATGAGTGGTGAGAACTCACTGGTTAATACACACTAGTGCAAATTCTTAGGGCATTTTAGCTTATGAATTCATTTCAAATTAGTGAAAGATGATCTGGACTATTATGAAATTTCATATTGTCAAATTTCAAGTGGTGTGGAAATGACTGACCTGGAAGGGTTTGACTTTAGCGAACAGCTCCTCATACAGTCTCTTCCAGCCTTCTGTCTCTGAACTTCGAGAGCTGATAATACAGAAGGAAATCTTTAGTTCTATTAAGGAAAACTGAGAAACCAACCAAACAAAATGACACTGAAAATCTGAACAAAAAAAAGGCCAACTTATGAGCTTCTTGCTCACCTCTTCTCCTGTGCTTCAGCAAGTTGTCTTTGGAGCTCCCGTTTCTGCTCCTCCATCTCCCACTGCCGGGTAACCTTCTCCTGAGCCAACACCTCTACTTGCTTCTGCAGAGCCTGACTATCTTGTCGTTGCTCGTCCACCTCCCGCTGCAGAGCCTGCCTCTTCTCCTCCACAAGCTCTACTTGGGTCCGGAGACTCAGACCCTCTTGTTCAATTTGGTCCAGATGAGACTGAAGCTGTTGTCGGTCCCGTTCTGCCGTCTTCAGTTGATTTTGAAAAGCTAGCCTGTCTTGGTCAATGAGTTCAACTTGAGAATGAAGGCTCCTCCTTTCCTCATCTACTCTCTCTAGCTGGGTCTGTAGTTTGAGCACCTCTAACCTGCCCTGTTGGGAGTCTTTCCTCTCAACCTCCATCGCTCCCCTTGCTTCCTGGAGGGCTGTCTCCATCTTAACTTTCTCCTCCCTTTCTTGCTGGAGTTGTTCAAGTGTCTCTTCTTTTTCCTGCCTGGCCTTCTCTAGTAGTCTCTTGGCCTCTTCCTTCTCATGTTGGAGCTGAATAACGATCCGACCTCTCTGTTCCTCGAGCTGCCCAATTGCCTCTTCTTTCTCCCTTGTCTGCAGCTGTACCTCCTTCTCTAATTGACTGATCAGGGTTGTATGGCTTGCCTCCATGGCCTTTATCTCCTCATCTTTTTGTGCGAGGCGAGTCTGCACTTCTGACAGCATTCTAAAGAGCCAAGGACAGAAAAAAGGAAAATGAAAGGTGGAAAGGTGACACTTGTTCCAACACAGACTTGAGTGTGAATGTGAGTGTGAAGCATACCGTGCATACTCCTCCCTGGCATTGTCTTCAGCCTGCTGGGAGACATGTCTCTGCTGCTCCTCCTCTAACGCCTCCCTCACACTCTTAATCTCCTCCTCTTTCTGCTGAATTACTCTGTCCATCTCCTCCTTCATCTGCTGGTTCACTCTCTCCATCTCCGCCTCCAGGTCTCTCCCTCTCTCCTCTGCTCCCTTCAGAGCTTGCTTGGTGCTGAAAGGGAGGACACAAATGTTTGCGGCTTACATATCGGCATGTATATTCACACATTTTAACACAGGGGATACAAAAAGAAACAATATTAATCAAGCTGACATTACATTCCTCAAGAAATACTGATACTTGAGTGCTCACCCTTCCAGCTCTGTGGCAATGTC
The DNA here is from genome assembly GCA_900312565.1 of Beryx splendens. Taxonomy (NCBI): domain Eukaryota; kingdom Metazoa; phylum Chordata; class Actinopteri; order Beryciformes; family Berycidae; genus Beryx; species Beryx splendens. The sequence goes on along the minus strand of OMOV01042188.1, from coordinate 11,371 downwards.
TCCGATCTTGCTCAAAGAGTTTGTATGTTCCTCTTGGATTTTTCTCATGGCTGCCAAGTGCTTCTCTTCCACTGCTGCCATATTACTAAGAACGCAACCACACGGTTTCGATTGCCATTAAAGTAGTTGTCTTGACTTTTGGCCCCCTAAAACACAAGTAATCCCCCCTATCCATAGAACTTCAATACCAATATCTATATCATGCGTTATCTGTCACTCTAAATCTAGCTCAAGATTATCGTTTTGAGACACCAAAGCATGGCATTTTCTTTTGTGTATGTGTGTGTGGGGTTTTTAGGGTTGTTGTTTTTTTAAGACGCTTCAAGGAACATTTTCACATACAAGAAGCTTGCAAATGTGACAAATTACCACAAAGGTCTATCATACATCTCAATACTGGGGGGGGGAAAGATATCAAACCACGATGAAGGCAAGGATGACAGAACATGCATGTCAAAAAAAGTGTATGGTCCTGTCAGTAGAGATGAAAGATCACACACACAACTCTTGCAATACACAATTTCAATTTATTTCACTGAAATGTCCATAGACAGAAACATGTGTATACTTGTTGTATGTTAAACATGTTCCTGTCAATGAACATTTCACACTCTATCTGTGTAGCCCTGTGATTGGACTGGCCACCTGTCCAGGGTGTTTTGAATGAATGAATCAATCAATCAATCAAAAGTTGTATTCAAGAGCAGTGTGCAGGATCCCTTTCATCTCAGTACTTTCATTCTTCATTTTGACACAGCCATGCTGAAAAGTTGTGAGTTTTCATCCTTCCTGTCAACATTCCTCTTCACTGTATTTTTGTCTTTGGTTCCTCACCTGTCCAACAACGCCCTGGTATCCATCAGTTGTTTCTCCAGCTCTTTGTTTTCCACCTGCAGCCTCTGGAGGGCCTCCTGGCTCTTCTCCACCACCACCTGCCTGTTTTGCTCCTGCTCCTCCATGACAGAGAGCTCTCCCAGCACCTCCTCCATCTCATCCTTCAGCTGCCTCAGCTGCTCCTCAGACTCCTCCCTCTCCTGCTTCAGCAACACAGAAAGGGAGTCTGCAAGCGCCTGCAGAAATAGAGAGAGAGCATGATTATGTATGTGGAGTAAACAGAGCTACCGCTTATATGTCTGGCATTGCAATGAGTCTTGGTGGACTTAAAATGAGTGTGCCATGTATGACAAAACTGTGCATGCGTGTAACCTTTTCTTTCTCCAGTTCTTCAGTAAGAGTAGCGTGTTCTTGCTGGAGCTGGAGCCGTTTATTTTCCTCATCACTCTGAACCTCCTTCAGGGAGTTCAGCTCTGCCTCCAACTGCTCCACTCTCCTCAACCCCTCCTCCTGAGTCTTGCCTAAAACCAAAACAGAAAACATACACACACTGTAAAATATTTTTTTCTATCCCAAGTAATATACTTCACAAACAGGACTCTTAACTGGACATACTTTTCTCTTCCTCAAAGAACAGACATCTCTCTGTAAGGTGTGCCACTCTCTCATTCAGCTCTTGCTCTGTTGTCTTCAGCACCTCCCTTAGCCTGGCCAGCTCTGCCTCCTGTTGACGCACGGTGGCCTGAGAGTCCTCAACTTCCTGGTTGGCCAGCTTCATTTGTGCCTCTAGCTCGCCCAGTGCCTTTTGCGAAGTCTTCAGCTCCAGCTCTCCATTCTCCAACCTCTTCTCCATCTCACATAAAGCATCCTGGGATGCCTGCAGCTCTTGTTGATATTTGTCTGACTCCTCCTCTTTTTGCTTCAGCACATCTTGGGTGGTTTGTAGCTCAGTAGTACGCTGCTCTAATTCTGTCTCTAGTTGCCTGCAGAGAAGTGTCAAATCAGTGTCATATAGAATGGAGATTTAACTTGCTTGCAGAAGTCATTAGGCATTTGCTTACCCTAATTTTTCCTGCCGAGAATCTGCAGCAGTGTGCTCCAACTCTGTCTGCTCACGGAGCTTCAAGCGCAAATCCTACAGCCAAACACATTTGTCAAGTACTCCTTTCACAAAGCATGATCCAAATCAAAAGATGTCAATTTCCATAACAAAGTCAAAATTAAAGGATAACACCAGTGTAAACTGAGCTTTTTCCTGTTGCCATTATTGCCCACCAATGTATTTGCCACAGTCAGATGCTACTTCTGTCTGTTGTGCTGCAGGTTTGCTTGACCTCCGGAAGTCATAGGCCCCCGTTTTTTCTTCTTTCAAGAATACATAAAAAGCAGCTCGCAGAGATATACTGCTGCCTTGACTAACAGAATACATCATGTTGAACAACACCTTCTCCTCCCCTCTGCAAAGAGAAGAAAAATATGTATACAGAAGAGGTAATGTGAAACTGGGTGTAGACTTTTGACATGTTGACGTGAAAAAACTAAAATTACACCAGTGTTATCCTTTAAGGCCCTAGTTATACCTGGATCTGGTCATTGGCTGTGTCTAGGTAGTTCTGCAGAACTTTGATCTCCTCCCTCAGGTCATGAATCACAGCTGGAAAACAACACAGGATTATAGATAGAAATATATTAAAAGGAAAGCGACGAACGCAAGCAGGCAAAATGTTTTCTGTCGATTGTTTTGTACATGTGAGGGTCATTTTGGTTCCCGAGACCCAAGCCGATTCCCAGGCTTATTCCAAGATCGCTTCCAGTAGGTGTTGCAGTTTAAGGCCCAATCCCAAACCAGCCCCTAACCCCTCACCCTATCCACCCCCCCTCCGTTTGCGCGTTCACATAGAGGGTTCGCCATATTAAGGGCTGTCCCAAACCAATTAGTGGGAGTGTAAGTGGACTGTTAAACCCTCCAATAGTGAGTCTGCATCGATGCAGACTCGAACGTCGGCTAGCAGGCAGAGCACCTGCAACAGGAGACTGAAGGAAACACCA
>OMOV01042176.1:1107-13399 GCA_900312565.1 Beryx splendens | reverse complement strand
ATATGTGTCATTGTTTCATCCAAAGTTTTGTAGCTGTGTGTGTGTGTGTGTGTGTGTGGTGTGTGTGTGTGTGTGTGTGTGTGTGTGTGTGTGTGTGTGTGTGTATGTGTGGATGCATGTGTACAGAGGCCCAATAGCCTGCAGCTTTATACTGTACTCCCTAATGACTTTTTGTGTGTCCTCTGAACTGGCCCTACATTATGTTAATACTAAATTCAGCAGCATGCCAGAGAAAATGTAAACACACGAGACGATCGGCATCAAAGATACAGATTTTGATCTGTTTTTTAAAGGCACTTTCTAGTTATTGAGTCTTCTTAGCTGTGCCTTCTGGGATGTTTAAGTATCTATATGTGTATCTAATCATTTATTTCCATCATACATTGAGTTTTCATTCGGTTATACTTTTCTCCACTTATTTGCCCATTTAGCCATTCATCCATCAATCTATCTACCTTAAGGGGATGGAGGAGGAGACGACAATTGGCAATGAATTTTTAGAGGCCATCCCACTCACAGATTCCATCATAGCCTGAAAAATTCTGGGAGAAAAAAAAAATGAAATTGAGACATGGTAGAATTTATTGCCCAGAAAATTCCATTCTACTATCTGATTTGAAAAGTCCAGTCCTCCTAGCTTCAGAAAATCTATTTCCCCACATTTTAATACCCCGCATAGCAGTCCTCATAATTCATTCGAGTGTGTTAAGCGCAGTTTTATTAGATCTGAAACAAATTTTGGTGGGGATCCTATAGGTCATTAACCATGGAGTAATTTTATCCTTGTTTCCCTAATGATGCCATAATGGTGAGTGAATTTCTTAACTAAAGACCAAAGAACATTGTGAAGGTCAGCTTCATCTGCAGGCTCCTTCAAGCGCTTCTCAGAGAGATTGGAAAAGTCGCACATTTTTGAGGAGTCATTAATAACCTTAAAGCTGAGAGCCTATTTGCGTTCTCGCTCTCTACCTTTTAATTTCCCTGCTTTTTCTCTCTCCTGCTCTCCGTCTCTCTTCTGTTCTTTGATTGCCCTCATGCAGAAACAATGGAATGCTGTGTGCGTGTGTGTGCGTGTGTGTATGTGTGTGTGTGTGTGTGTGTGTGTGTGTGTGTGTGTGTGGGTTAGTGAGAGTCAGAGAGAGCGAGAGAGAGAACAGAAATGGTAGTGCAGTGACATACAGATCCCAGATGTGATGCTGCTATAATTTGAATTTTATGCCTTTGTTATCGCTTTAATCATTTTCTTTATTCGTTTTGTTTCAGTGGTCTGGGAGAGACACCTGATAGGGTAAACCACCTAGGGACCCATTTTTATTTGGAATGTGGTGCAAGGTCTAATTAGAATTTGAATTTTGCTGAGCCTTGAAATGGCTGGTACTTTATCCTGATCGCCTTAGATATTGTTCCAAGTCAATCATTTGTCATCGCAAAGCATGCTGGGAGGGCTCTGCTAATGAAGCTCTGGGTTTGTTCGGCATTTTTTGCTGCCCTGGCATTTTTGTCCATTTAGGCAGCCTGATGTAAGGACGACAGTGGTTATATATCCATGTTACGACACCAGCAGGAACACACTGTGGTTGGACTGCTGGTGTCACATCCATCTGAGGTCTATCACCATTCACCATCTACAGACTGCAGGGCGGACAGATTTGAGACTATAACCTACAGTACAGCATGTATTTTCCCTCATCGAAGGAAGGGGCACACACCAGAGTTACCTCTCCGTTAATGTCCTGCTCAGTATTTACCTGAAACATGCATGGGATAGTTTCAAATAATAATAATAACAAAAAACCCTCTAAATTGCTGCTCAACAATCAAGTCAACTTACCAGTTTGTGTTTTCAGTGCAGATTTACAGCCTAGCCTGTTCATTATAGAAACATAAAAATCTTAAGGCTACAGCGCTTGTTCAAAGAAGCCACAGTGTGAGACCGTAGTGTGAGTAGCTCTCATTTAGATGGATACCTTGCAGGGACAAGGGACTACTAGCTGTCCTGTATGTCGCTGTGTGAACAGGAGAAGGTAATGGTGTTTTGTCACAGCCTATCTGGGTTAACGTGTGTCCTCCTCTCAGGTCCCCTCTGATGCATTTTATTTCCCGAGCGCAAGAGGCTCCTTTGGAGAGATTGGAGTTGACAGGCGTTAACATTTAGAAATGTACCAATAAATGGCATTCATGGGTGCTGATATGCAGTTTGCTGGTGGTATATGAAGAGCAGTGTAGCAGCTACCTGTGCAAACCGCAAAATTGGAGTATTAATCTGGTATTAGTTATTATCAATTATTTAGTTATGCTGTGCCGGTTGATCACATAAACAATGTGCTGCTTTTGTCTTCCCATTTGTGCAAAATGTTTGGTATTCAGTTGTATTATGAATTGTTTTCCCTCAGATCTGTATGAGTGGGCAGGTATCTCCCGATCATACACACATAGGACTAGACTTTTCTGTTAATTGTGTTTAAATCTAATAGAAATGGAAGTAAAAAGTCTGGAAAGGCTGCTTTGAACTCCTTTGAAAATAAAATAAAATTCTTCTGACAAGATGATGGATCACCTGTAAGTCTACCTGACACTGAAATTAGGGTTTTTAATGACGTGCTGCCTCCTCCTAGATGTGAAATTCAAATTCCCTCCCTGGTCTCCCTCCCTGTCGTCACCTGTCCCTTTGACTCGCGTACGCCAAACACAGGCACTTTGTCTTTGTCACTGGGAGCAGGACAATGTTTTTCACCAGCAAGCTTTTGTATTAACCAATCTCATATGGAACTGAGGACATAGCTCATTGAGCACTGTGTTGTTGTTACGTGAGCGTGTTTTTCCTTTCGTAGGGAGCAGGCACAGATTCCTTGTAGCACTCATTTTATCCCAGCTATAGAAGTCTCTTGATTTGTTCTATACATCATTACTACTGCATTCAAATTTTCTTGTATTTATAGTTATAATTTATAGTGGTGATAGAATATATATAATACTCAAATTTTGTGTTTATATACTAAGAAATATGCAAAACTAAGCAGATTAAATACAATTACAGTACGTTTCATTTAAGCAATGCTGAGAGGTAAAAATCACTTTATAGAGCTTTTCAGCCACGCAGTAAAGTTAAAACTGCACTAGACAAGGAAGTGATTTCAAATATGTGATGCTCTCCTGGCACATCAGATGACTGTGGCATGGTGTCACCTGTAATCAGGTGTGGCACCGCTCATGAACACCCGCATCGGCTCCCTTGTCACCCCGCGGTGCTCTGTTTCTACTGGGGCCACAGTAATCCATCCTGAAGCATGTAGGAAAGGACTGGGCTAGCTGTGGGACTGGGGGCAGCGGGAAGCAAATGAAAAATCAATGCTACTGTGACACATTAACTTATCCCCCAATTTCATAACTGGCGTTAGGTGTCAGGAGAAATCTGTAGCGTGGAGGTGGCTGGCTGGGCCTTATTGGCTTTCATGGCCACTGTGTGCTCTCAGCTGGTGCAGGAAGTGGGTGAAAGTGTTGAGTTAAAGAAAAATAATAACAGACAATGAAAACCCAAGGACTTTATCAGTTGATGCTGCCGCGCTCGCAGTGAGCCACATACAAGCCTAGGCTGTACTTTGGCCATAGCTGGACCAATAAAGCCACATCATCAGCTTACCTGTGCATTAATATACACATTAGATTTGTCACTGGTATGCCTTTATTATATATTATATCATTATATATATATTGATGAGTTTGTTCAAAAATGAGATATCCACATTTAGAAAAAAACTATTTAGATAGATAGATAGATAGATAGATAGATAGATAGATAGATAGATAGATAGATAGATAGATAGATAGATAGATAGATAGATAGATAGATAGATAGATAGATAGATAGATAGATAGATAGATATGCCTACTATACTCTTTGTAAAATTCATTGGTGGTATGAAAATAAAGCACATTATGAGTTTCTAGGACAGTTATGAGCCATCTTAAGACCTATGCATACAAAATAGGTATTTTATGAAAGATAGAAACATGTGTTTTTGAAATATTAATAGCTGAATTTCAGGTTTAAAAAAAAATCCTAATGGATACCTAGTGTTTTGAGGTCAAACCCTTCATTTGTTAAAAAAAAATATATATACAAAAATAATAACATTAAAGGAGAAAAGAATTTGAAAAAAAAATCACTTTGCCTTTGAAGTTCCTCTTAATTCAAAACAAGCATGGCATTGATCTGTCACATCATAACAATAATCTATAGCAAGGCAGTGAAAATACTGGAGAGAAAAAAATAGCCTTCACTTGGAGAGCCGGCCTAATCAGTACTCTCTCTCAACTGTTAAATGTATTTAAACACTAAATTAACAACCCATAAAGGGCCTCTGGTACACTACATTCAAATTAGAGCCAGTTCTTATTTACTGCCACAGAACTGCAAAAGTGACACTTTCCCTGATCACATTAAGAAAAGCAACGGAGTGACCTTGGCGTAATGGAGGTGGATGAGATACGAGCGCCACCACCCTCATCCTCAAAAACACACAGATCCACTGTATCCTCAGCCAGCAGGCGGGGATGAAAAAGGAGAGAATGATAGAAAGAGGATGACTGTCCTCATCTACAGTATCATTAAATCATCAGCTAATGGTGTTAGCATCACTTCAGCTACTTATGCTGAGGCGACCCAGTGAGATTTATGGGAATGACATCTGAGAGTTAGAAAACAGGAGAAGAGAGAAATACTCCAGGAGCCTGGCTGGGTCTCTAGTTCTAGGAGAAACCCAGCCGGCTCCCAGTTCACCTCTAAGTTCTGTGCCGGGAGTGTTGGTGTCATCTTGTTTAGTGGGAGTTGATCGTTCACATATTTAATGCTTTAATTACACCTCAACAGCTGTGCACAGTGATTTAAGTTTATGGATGTGAAAGCTCTTAATTATGAAGCAAAATGCATAAAGTCATTTCTGATGGTGGATGCAGACAATTAAATTTATTTAAGATTTTCTGCAGTGGCAGAGTAAACGGTTTTCTGGAAATGACCCCTTACTGAAATGCACAATATGCTATAATATGTTCTATAATGTATGATCAGTGCGGGAGGAAGCTATCAATCAGGAGCTGTCACCGGAAAGTAACAGAGAAATTATGGAATTCTTGTATTTCAATTTTACAGCATAAAGAAGTGAACAGTTTCTCAACACACCAAAGGACACGTGTGACAGCCAAATATGTGAGCTACACAAAAATGCAAGGACACACTGAGAGGATGTAAATCACTGTGGCGAGGTACATGTGGGTCTTATTGGACTGCTATGATGGAGACAACAGAGAAACTCACTATTTTTCACTATTCACCTTCCTGAGCCCAGACATTTCATTTGCCTGATCACTCTTTCCCCTCTGATGAGCCCTGATGTAGATTAATGACGGGTGTGCAGTATACGCATACAAAAACACACATGCTCATGTACGAACACATACACACACAAGCATGCATAGATATCAAACAGACATGTACCGGCACACTGAGAGACATCCACACGTATGCACACACACATGCATGCACACGCATTCTACAGTATGTGCTCACTCAAGCACCGACACAAAGACCAAACTGCATGGAAACAGCATTTCTTCTACAAAGAATTAAACATGTGCAAATCCTGTCCACTTGTGTGTGCACATATACACGTATGCATGCAGTGGCTGTAGGAGGCTGGAGTTAAGCAGCTGTTCAGCCTATTGTTGAGCCTCCTGCGCTTTGTGTGCAAGGAGAAGGAAAGGAGAAGAGTGAACTGTGACAAGCATTGAAACATCATGTGTGTATTTGTGAGTGTGTGTGTGTGTGTGTGTGTTTTACAGGCTTAACTTACTGGCTCCCATCAAGGCTTCTAGGATTGCAGGGGGCTCAACAACCCAGCCCAAAATGAAAGACCACCATCGACTGTATATCCCTGCAGGATAATTCTATTATTTGTCAGATGAGACGTATTGGTAGTCTGCTGGCCACTGACAACCAAACACGTTAAAGGTACTGATGTGCCCCCTCAGTCAAGTTCTGCTTGCATTATTTGGCAAATTGACTCATGAGTGCCGTTTGGTAACAGGCTTCCAGAAACATAATGTGGCACATTTTTCTTTCTTCCTCTCTACGTACCCTATATTCTCTCTGTCTCTCTCTCTCTCTGTCTCTCTCTCTCTCTCTCTCTCTCTCACACACATTCTCTAGCTCTTTTTAAGACTCTGTCCTTTTTTCCAGCTGAGTGGCCGAGGCCCGGACTTGGACTGATGATTCAAAAAAAAGTAATTCCCTTAAATGTTTTTTAAAAGCCGCAGGAGCTGTGGTATCATGGCCATTATTGATGACATCATTATTATGTATAGGATCTCTCAGTGAATAATAACCCATTATCTGTCATTTTTCCTGTTTTTGGCACTGCAAGTTGTAAAGGTTAGGTAATTTATTTTAATGTTCAAAGTGTCAGCTGGTATTGCCATGCACTCTTCTCCCAATATATTCCACACTTAAAGGCATTATTGTTTCATTTTACCCCAGCTCTCAATTCTGGAAAAGTACTTCTCATGATTTAATCCACAAATTCTCATTTAATTGTCTTTGGACCTTACTCTGCTTCTCTGCAGGTCAGGACGAAACACTGAAAACCTTCACCAAGACTAAAGAATTACATCAGACTACATTTTCTTTCTAAAATAACCAAACCACAAATAACCACGCATAACCTCTAAAATATTCCCTTTCCCAGAAACTCCTTTCCTCATAATCCTTCTATATATATATTTCTGAAATCTTTCTGAAATCAGGTTACAAATGTGTTTTACAGGGGAATAGGCAATCTAGTTGGATCTATTTTCTTTCATTTAAGGGTTTTTATTATACCATGAAAAATAGGTGGACAGATTCTGTAATATGAAACATGGAACATAGCAACAGAAAAAAAGGCCCACATACAAAGACATTTCTGTACAGCATATTCCCCAAAGATGAATAGCTGTTTGGTGGTATGGTCGTGCAGAACAATGAGAAGGATTTCAGGAAAATGGGCTTTGGGGTGGCATTGTACGCATACATTGTGGAGGGGGGAATCAGCACGCTTGAGCGCATTTAAATTTACACAAACTCTCTAGGAATGACAGTGATAAATGTTACACTCTATTCTACAATATGTTTAATGCATAGGTCTGAGGAGTTAAGTTTTCCCCTCTGGTACGAGGCTGCTGCTGTAGTTACCACTATATGTTACATCAGATTCCCTTCCATTAAAATGCCAAGTGGCACAGTGAAGACAGCAGAGGAATATGACACTGAATTTGTTTACCTGTCACCTTCCTCCATCCCTCATTTTTTTTCTTTGTGCGCGTGTGTCTCCGTGTGTGTGTGTGTGTGTGTGTGTGTGTGTGTGTGTGTGTGTGTGTGTGTGTAAAGGGTCAGGCTTAACACATGTTCACTTTTTAAAGAGAGAGAGAGAGAGAAAAGAGAAATATACATGGAAACGACAATTCCCCCACCATGTATAATTATGCAACGCTTCATTCTTTGTCCACAGAGAGAATACAAACTTATAAAATATAGCAATGATCACATTTTTTTAGTGACTTTGCTTCTCTGATCAAACCGCAGCAGATGCCATTATGTTACTGTGAGGAGGACTGTTGGGCCTCCTGCACATGCTGAGAAAAAGAAGGAAAAAAATCTATGCTTATCAGTGAAGAGATTCAACTGTGACTGGTCACATCGTGGTGCATTTCCTGCGCTCTGCCTATGACTGTCACAAAACAACCAGACCACTGCTGTTGACACACACGTTCACACCGCAGAAATGCTTGAGCTCTATATCTCCCTCGCTCTCTCTCTCTCTCTCTCTGTCACACACACACCCACACACACACGCACTCGCACACACACACACACACTCATACTGTCATACACGTACCTTCACAGGCACTCATATGGATTATAAACAAGAGTAAGTTAGAGACTCTGACCTGCATTTGATCTCCTGTAAGCAGGGTCTGCATGAGCAGCTGTGTGTGCTTCTACTGTATGTATTCCACTGTACGGGCTGATAAGATAGCATGCAAGCTTGATCTCTCTTAAGGATAAGTGTTTTGGCTCACAGTACACCTGGAAAGACATTGTAACACCTGAGTGGATGTTTTTAAAATATACTGTATGATAGGTTACTATAGGGCAGTGCACCAGCCAGGGATTACACACACAGAAGGAGGAAATGTAATGTTCACCCTTGCGCTGTAAGTTTCAGACAGATGTTTTTGACCTTCATGGCTGTAACTCCTAAAATACTGAGTGTAATTACACTTCCCAGGAATGTCTTTTATTGTTCCTCATTCTTGTTACTCATTCTTGCTACTTCAACTTTTATGTAGCCAAATATACAAAAACAGGATTTCTGCTCCAAAATGCTATACAGTATAACCATTTGGAAAAAAACAAAACAAAAGAAAAAAAACCCCAAAACAATCATTCATTAAAAAAAAAATAAAAAAAAAAAATCTGAAAATCAAAATCATCTTTTAACACCCAGTCTGTTCAAGCTTTCTCATTTTCGCATTAACAAAGAGATTGTTAATGTTGTGCTATCAATCATTTTGTGAATTTCTGTCATTTTTTCAAATGGTGAATGTCTCTTTTCCACTTAAAAATATAAAGTAGAAAGAACACCAGTATGCTTGTCAATCTTTTCCAAATGTTTACTCTTGTAACGCAGTAGCAATAGTTTTCTCTCATCCGAACGAAACAGTATCACCGCTGAACAAGTGCAGGAGTGGGTGTGCCCAGATTCTGGCTGCACACAAACATTATATTCTTTAGTTTTATGAGCCATACAATAGCCTGGGCCAAGCACAGCTCCTGGTGTACAGTAGGCCCACTGTAAAGCCTGTAATATGTAAACAAACAAGCCCAAACTTTCTCTGATTTACAACATCAGTGGGTCTTGGCCGGGGATCCTTCACCACTTCCAACAGGCCCGAGCCAGCCAGCAATTCCAGTCGCAGACAGCTTGAGCACTTTCGATTTTATACCTCAGCAATTTTTATAGCGTCTTTAGCTCTGCACGCACAGACCTCACTATATCCTCTGGAAAGAGAGAGCACGAGAGACGATGGGAGGAAGAGGCAAATAACAATATTGGATGCAAAAAAAAAGAAAGAAGAAGAAGAAAACAGGCGTTGACGAAGGATGCTAAGTAGCTAGGTCATGTGACTTGCTGTGTTTTGGGCTGTGATTGGACACTGATGCAGGATGTGGCGCCGTCCTGGCTCCTGATTGAATTGGCTGATGGTACAGTACTGTCTCAGTGCTTCCCTCTCAGATTAAGTAAGGTAGAGTAGCCAAGCCTCTGAGGGTTTTAGCATCTGTGCAAGGTTGCTGTAACTGATACTGTGAAGTTATAATTAAAGGTTCCAACTGAGAGAGCCTTGGTTGATGCAGTGCACACCTTCCCTCTCCTGGAGGAGAACTAGAGGGGTAAAGCGGGAGGCAGGAGGGCGCCAGAAAACTGCATTTCAGCTACTGCCTAAGAGCTTGTTTGTTCCCATGCAGATGTGGGTGCAGCACTGGAAGGAAAACACATAGCTACAACAGACCAAGTATTTCTTATCTCTCTTCCATTCCAGGACAAATATGACTGTAGCCGTCTGTGTCATTGAAAGAATTTGCCTCACTCCTCCTGTATGACCAAATACTACGACTGCTTTAGGAACGTCTTTCCTTCTGAACCTCAAACTCCTAGCCTATATGCACCACGAGCATCACACTGAAATCACATGGTTGATAAATATTATAAGTTGGTCCCTATAATTGTATTTCAGAACTGATTATTTCTCTATTCTCTTATTTCAAACTTGGACCACTGATAAGCCACAGTGAGTCCATGTCTTTCACCTTGTGAACAAGGTTAGCTCTTTCAATTGCCACACATTGTCCCCCATTTTTCATTTACCTGGCAGAAAATCAGATGCGACAGTTAAATTTTGACAGTAGAGAAAATCTACTCTTTGCCATTAGAGCTAATGTCATGTTTCTGTGCCAATCCCTCATCATTTTTGGGCCTCATTGCCTATTTTTCTCTATGATATTAAGTATTCAAAGCTCATTTACATTCTTATTTTTCAATTTGCTGCCGCAGTAGTTTAATTTATTCCATATAATTTCTTTTTCTGAGAGGGACATTAATCATTGACTGTACGTTTTAGTGCCTCTGGGATTTTTTTAATCAATAAAATAACGGGATAAAAGCTTCTACACTGGGCTAGGTTACAAAGGCTGTGCGGAGGATTTGTTTTCTTCAGTCCCTTCTGTTTTACCGGATCTTTATGTTTCTTCAAATTCAATTATCAGTCATAGTCTACCTATTGTTCTACCTTGTTGATGAATATATTCAAGTTCATTATCTTTTTACCTTTCAATATTTTATACATCTTTCTTTCTGACCACTGAAGAACTTTCCAAAAAGTTATTTCTATTAGTCTTTCTTGGTTTTGTTTGTAAAGCAGTGACAAAAGCATGTCTCAGAAATAACACTCATATCAATAAGGGCCTCCCTGTAATGCTTCTGGTAGTTCTATATTTCTGGTCTGTTAAGCTGGAGGCCTAACCACTTTCATCCTCTTTCTTCCTCCCTTTTCTTGTTGTTTCTTCATCCTTTCACATTCATTTTATGCTTGGCTATTCCGTAGGCTATCAGTGTATTAATGCCAGGGCTTAAGCCAAACAGCCTCCGTGAGATAAGCCTCCGGGTCGTCATGTGGCTGTTCACAGTTCATACTCCACTTTCCCCCCTTAGTTGGAAACCCCTAAATCATTTAATAATATTAATCTGTTTTTGTGGCCCATTTTTCTGCTTCCCCATTTTCTCTCAAAAATTTCCAATTTTTGGGGGGGTATTTCATTTCCCTGTACCTACAAGAGACATTACACATCTTCATTTGTTATTGACTTGTTTGAGAGCCTTGACCTTCCATAGGTGTGAGTGAAGGTGGGGGTTTGATTGGTGGCTGATGAAGGGGTCTGGGGAGATGGAGGGGGTCTGTAAACTCTGATACATAATGCTGTGGGCTATAATACTTTGTGCATGGCTGGTCGCAGGCCTCCTAATCACAAGGAAAAGACCCCACTGTCTCACTCCATAAACCCGGCCCAGTAAGAAGACAGCCATGGGGGCACAATGTCACTTGTAAATCCCAAATTAAACTCAACTGCCCAAAGCTTCCCAGCGTAAAAACACCCTCTCCTCAATCCCACCGCCCCATGTTTTCTCTCTCAGCCTTGGAGAGAGTAAAAACGGACATGGCGGTGATAGCTGTCCAGGTGTCAGTGGTGTCAAGGTTGTGGAGTGGTCAATTTGTCCGCTGGTTGGCTACGTTTGACTTTATGCATGTATTTCATGCCACAAAGCTTCTGAAGCAACTGGGCCTGCCAAAGCCCCCCCACCCCCCACCCCCCCAATCTCTCCATTCACTCTGCCTTGTCACACAGCTCTTGTGGAAGAATGTGTTTACAAAAATAAATAATGCTACAGCGAGAGTGCGACGCTGATGAAAATGTGTGTATCCTCTCTTCAAACGCCTCCCCCTCTTTGTCATTTCATAGATTGAAAAAGGAATTTCTTTATATGCATACTGGCTAGTATGAGCGAGCTATAGGGGAGGGGAAATGGTCTCCTTGAAGGCAATCTGTTCATTAAGATAATGTGTTAGTTCCAATTAAACTAACATTAAAACGGTCCCCATAAAGAGTTGGAGTCAGCGTTTTTCCTAACTTGCTCTTTTAATTACATCGTTCCTCTCCTGTCATTAAGGATATTAAAAATTCATTAACAAGAATAGTACTGCGTCACAGCAACAAATCAGAGAGACTTTCATCTCATGTTGTCAAAAGATTATTGCCATTAGGGATTTCATCTGAAAAGTGTTAAGTTCCCTTAAGCAATGCTTCAGCACCTGAGTGTCAACAGGTTACTTCAGTGGTAAACTGTCAACTTGTTAAAGCCACACATATATTTGCAAGGTGTTTTAATATGGGATTTAATGGAAAAAAGAGAGAGACATTTAAATGATGAATGAGTTTTGGCAACATAGGGCTTTATGTGTTGTATTTATCCATTTATTAAATGTACATTTATTTGCGGCGGCATCCAGCGTCCCCTCTAATGTGATTCCATTGCCGGCTGTTATGTTTTCCGTCAGTTATATTTCTCGCTCCTAATTTGTTTTCATCAAATGTGTTTATGGCTAGCTGAAACACATTTGATGAAAACAAATTAGGAGCGAGAAA
>OMOV01042167.1:0-14528 GCA_900312565.1 Beryx splendens | reverse complement strand
TGGGGGGGGGGAGAAAAGTTGTCATTTCCCAACCCCTCATTAATATTCCGAGGTTAAGAGCTTTTCAGCGAAACGTAATTAATTGAGCCCGAGCCTGACAGTAAACAAGCAATTTCAAATTAAAGCAAAATGACAGCGGCGTCATTTGTTAAAAACGTGCGGGGCCCCCCGATTTTGGCGACAGATAAATGAGGGAAAATGTTAAGGAGGGAGAAAGTGATGAAGATATTAATCTTCACCTGTCTGTGTCAGCGTGCCACTCATCGCCGCAATGTTGCTCTCCATCCTCTGCAGATGCTTCTTGTCCTCTCGGCTGCCCATAATGAGGGGAAGGATGTATTTCTGCAATTAAAAACATGACACGTTATTACACTTCTCTCCGGCGGGAAGGGACGGAAAGAGGAGGAAAAGAGAGGGCCACCTAGGCTTGGTGGTGAAGGGTCAAAGGCATTGTTTTATTGGAATTCAGCCCCAGCGTCTAAACTGTCTGATTATGTGTGCATGCATTGTTACAGTAGAGCGTCCAAGCAACTGGTAGAGGTGTGTGCAAACATCATACCAGCAGAAGAAATGCGATAAATTAAGGCACACAGGGGTGGAGTGAAGGAAAGAGATATGCCAACAGTTAACAAAATGACAAAACATGATTATAAACACAGTCCTCCAAATCCAGAATCAATGTCATCTTGTTTATCAGCCTTTTGCCATTGAATAAACAGAACTGTACCAAGTGATGTACGTCTGCCAAATGAGGATCTTTGTTATTGAGTGTGAGTGTTATCCAGATGAGCGGCATGACACCGTTTGACTGAAACCTACGCATGTGTGCGTGGAGCTGAGCTCAGCATATACAAGCAAGGGCCATGTGACCTTGGAGGGCATCACTGAACTGCATTCAAAATCATAAATGTTTTCTAGTTTGCAAAACTCAGTAAAGATCAGTCAGTCCCTCACAGCCGCTTTGGAGCTGCTTGCTGCCCGGACCGGGTTTTCTCTCCAACTCAGGTGGCAACTGGCAACACCAGCGCAAGTAATAAACACTTTTTAGAGAAAAAGATTAAATGAGTGTCAACACGTGGTAATTAATAAGTGGGCTGCTGGGAGTGTGGTGTTTACAAGGCGCTCCATAGCATAAATAAAGTATGGGCAGAAGCCTGGACATATGGTGCGACTGGCGCTACGCTCCGGTGACATGACAGCAACCTGTGCCGTCCCGCCAGGGAATCCCACCTCCCAGGCTACCAGCGGCTGGCTAAACCTGCTGCACGGAGGAACCAATAGACAGGTAGGGTATGTGCGAGTTTGTGTGAGTGAAAGAACACAGGGATGGAGGCGTAAGGGACAGCGGACCCAAATGGGCATGTGTGGCCCAGTGGAAGGCTGGGTAAAGGGAGGACAAAATAACAGGACATCTTAAGAGAAGCCAATATATCTCATAGGTTCAGGTAAGTATTATGTATGTACATGACATGCACGAGCAAGCGCGCATATACTCTCTCTCACCCTCTGTCTCACACACACACACAGTCATAGCAATGAGAGAGGGTTGTCATCTAGGCCAAGAGCTACTGCTAGAGCTCCTGTCCTTCTCTAAACTGAGAGTAATGGCTTCCACATGCCACTCAGCCTACTACTAACAACCACTATGGGATTAATGCCACTGGGGGACAAGGGGCCTCATGGGCTCATGTTCAAGGGCTGCTAAGCCCGATAAAAACCAGGGTGATTATTTTTAGATGTCAAAAAAGGGTTGTGTGCTGCATTAGCAACTATATTTTTTAAAGAAAAAAATCGAAGAAGAGGGAAAGGGAAGTTTAAAAGAGGGGGTTCGTATGAGATCATGCTCTGACGTAAAGCAGGGTGGCTTTAATAACTAGACCAGAGTGATGTTACATATTGTAGAGGCGCCTTCTATTCTAGCACCATAATTCATCATCAACTGATGTACTTGCAAAGCCCGCCAATTTAAATGTAATATGAGGGAGAGGCTGTGCTGACAGATCTTACGGCACAGTGTAAGCCAAATATCAAAATTTAGACAACTCTTGACACTATAAAAACAAAGTGAAAGTGAGGGAATAAGATCAGAAGGCCAAGAGAAGCGCGGTGCAACCTACCTTATATAGATGATGGAAGCCAAAGGCGATCCCCACCATGACGATGGTGAGGGCACCGTAGTCTCTCCATCTGTAGCCTGCTGGACCTGGACAGGGGCAGACAAGAGGATAAACATTAGAATGCAATGAAATGGTTTTACTGAAATGGTTGTTGTAATGATTTGAGAATTTCAGTTTAAGAAGTCCTTGCAGAAGATACTGCTTTCAGCATTTGCTATCTGCATCAAGCAGCAAAGATGTTGCATGATAGCGAAAGATAAAGAAAAAGTGTTTTTTTTAAAGAAGTAATACCTTTTTATAAATGCAGTGCACTTCTTTATCTCTGCGTGATATTGCAATCTTATTCTTTTTATGTTAACGTCAAAAGTCTGAATCATAAAGAGTAAGGTTGCAGCGCATGGGCCAACAAGCACATAGTATCGTGCTCTTCTAGAAAGCACACCTTTGTCTTCCATTTATTTTGGAGTGGGACCGAGCAGAATGTAGGTATATAAACCGTCAAGAACCAGAATGGGCAGAAAGGTGAGCTGGTGTGTGTGTTTAGAAGTTGACTGTTTTGCTTGAGTGACAGATAGTGTGAAAGTGTGTCATTGTGCAAGCTGTCATCTGGGTAGGCCAACTGTCTGTCAAGGTGGAATTTCCCCACATGAGAGAAGCATTCAACTGAAAATGTCACTAACAACAAACAGCTCTGTGAAGGAAACAAGAGTTTTTTTTCTTTTGAAGAGTTATTTACTCAGGTAGGGCCCAAATGAATTGGAAATTAGTATAGACTAGGCCACTAAAGTATACCATTGATATTCTATTACAGATCTGATTTCACACAATGGGTTATGTGGTAGACATGTTTTACTGGCTTCAAATAAGTAAGCCGATTGATCTTGTGCCCTACCACTTGTGTGATTTGACATGCAAATCAAATGATGAGACCCACTGTCATATTGGACTGTACGGTATATTTTCAAGGTGAATGCAACATGATTCTCCTTACTCAAGGGCATGTTTCAACGCTGCTGCAGCATTCGGGGATGAACCCGTAACCTTTCCCATCGAAAATTCTGAGTCACTCGCCATTGTCCATATGGTAACCACATAAATTTGGGTCTTCATCAACATTATGGCTGCGATAGATTGTCACCTATCCCACAATACCGTGCTTCTGAAAGGCCTAGGAGTCCTTGGGATAGGCGCTTGACCCTGAGCGAGCCTCACTGCATCACCAGGGGTCTTCACTTGCTCTTTTCCCCCCTTTAGGACCCTCCACGCTTCCTCTCTCTCTCCCTTTTCCTCTTCCACTTCCACTCTGCCATCTTCCATTTTTTTATTTGGTCACTTAAGCTGTGGAGCTGTGGTCTCCATCCCCCGTTTTTCCAATCTCCTCTCAAATTTATTGGGTTCAGTGGAGGCCTTCCTGTCCTTCCGCCGCGTGGAAATAGAGATCAGAGTATCCATTACTTCGACAGAGATGGATGCGGGTCCCCGTGCACCGTCCCCATAACAAGGACATCAAAGGGAGGTAGCCCCCTCTTTTCGGCATGACCCCCCGTACAAGACTCCCCGCTCTCACCTCATTATGCAGCTCCCTTATAGCCGTTTTGATATAAAACCCCCCACTATGGACGGAGAGCCGCGAGTCCCCTAACTACATGGCCATCCCATCAACATCACTTTCATTACAAAACATGAGATGCCGGGGGAGTCAAGGACAGTGTGGTAATAAATGAGGGTGGAATACATCTGGAATCATTGTCATACGGGTTAAGCATTATGCGGACTTCATTCTGCATTGGTAAATCAGTGGACAGCACTCATAACCTCCTGAGGTAATAAAGATACAGGTTGTGGTGTGGGGTCTTGCCGGGGTGACACCCCTTGAAACAGAATGGCAAGGGAGACTTCATGCGCTTGTGCTGTGACAATGTCATATTCCCTACGTTTAAACTCCCAATCAAGGCAAAGTTGTATGGCGTGCAGGAATATCCGTAAAGGTGTAGCTAACTGATGAGCTACTGATAATCCTGTTTAACCAGTGTACCAGGGAACACCCCTAACGGTTATTCTGTGGTGAGCAAGTTTCAGCTCATACATTCATGCATAATATATACTTGTTTGTTTTTGTTGTTGTTGTTTTTTCCAGACCAGATGGTGCACATAAATGTTAAGATTGTGTATATGCACCAAGCATCAGAGGGGAGAAGAGCGTGTGTGAATGTGTGCGCTCACTGTGTGGCCCGGGAGCGAGCTGGGTGGCGTGGAGTGGAAGTGGGGGTCCCACAGGGCTCAGAGCAAGGACCTCTTCTGTGCTGCCAGAGCGCTGGATGGCCAACTCTACCTCTTCTTCAGTCAGCCCTGGAAACAAGAGACACACCTTTAAGACTGCCAGTGAGCGTGCGGTGGCGGTGTGCTGGTGTGTCACGAGTATAAAACAAATGGCTCCCTGCCTATCATAATATCTGTGCTTAAATTCTTCCCAAGCTCCCCACAAATCCTCCAAGTACAATTTAGAGAACTATGACAAATCTTCATCCAGATTTACACTCTTCTCAAAAATGCATCAATTCACAAATTCTAAAGAGAATTTCTGTTTCGTGGACATCTATCAGAAGTAGACCGAGTGGAAAGGATCGCACAATGAAAGCTGAAACTCTGCTAGCCTATTAACTGTCACCAAAGGCAAAGAAAATAAGAGTCTGTCCACTTCTCCAGTTATATTTCCCAGGTGGAGATTTCATACACCCCAGATAGAGAAAATGCATTATTTTAATTTCTTCATTGTGATGTAAATGTATTACATAATTTTGCAAATGCCAATATAATTTAATCTTCAGATCTTTTTAATGATTTTAGTGATGATTAAATTGCAAAGGGCTCCCTGATGGAGAATCAGAGGGGAGGAGAGAAAAAAAAATCTAATATGAACATCTCCTTTTGTGGCAAGAAAGGATTTTATTTCAGGCGCCATATGCTGCCATTGCTACGGGTCTCATCTTTTAATGAGCATCTTAATCTAAACAAAGAAGAATAATTACAAGTTTCGATGAAATCTTAAAAAAAAAAAAAAATGGATTAAAGCAAAACCATGAGGAGAAAGCTGACAAATAACTAGAATGAATAAATCCCTTCTGAAATGCAGAGGGGAGTTTAAACAACCGACTGGTATGAAGGTCTTAGATATTGATAAGTTTGGTATACATTATGATGAAAACATCAGCACAGTCTACATTACAAAGCTATATATTGCTCTCTGTAGCTTAAGAGGCTGCCTCTCACTACCATCACTTTCCCAAGCCATTTCCCTGAGTGCGTTTCCTGGGTTCACCTGCTTCCTGACAGAAAATCCCCTTTGTGAGAGGGCCTTTTACTTGGGACTACTCCCTTGGGCTTTGGGGAATTCTATACATGTTCAATATAAGCTTCCTCCACCCTTTGAGAGAGACGGAGCCATTGACAAGGGTTCAATTGCAATGTTTCAAGAGATGGCTCTTAGTTTATACTTGTAGTAACTGCACAACGCCAGTCAAATCCTGATACCAGTGATACTGACCACTTGAGTGATCTTCGTAACAAACATGTGGAGTGTTTATATCATGCAATATCTAAAGCCGTAAAACAAATTTCCATTTCCGTAGAATGCCAATGAGGTGTTAGAACAAAGAATCCTGTTAATCAAATTATTTCTATGATTTGAATATCCGTGTGAGCACGCTACAGTGTGTGAAAGATCTCACGACCCGTGTTTACGCCAACAGCAAATACAAGGCCGAACCTTGATCAAAAATCCCACTTTGACCTACCCCTATATCGCAGTCCAAAAGCACAAAGAATCCTTTGATAATCTACCACACAGCTGATGCCAAGAGGAGGTCCCTCCCGTCACCTATTTAAATGCTCCAAGGACTTCAAATGGCCATGAAAATTGTTGAATAATTGAAGGCAAATATTGGCCGGCCTGTCGTCTACGGCAGGTCCTGAGTGCCAGGAAGTGGTGAGCGCCATGTGCTGAGTTTGTGCAGTCAGACTGCACTGTCAAATAAGCAATAATGTGTCCCTGGACTCCTGATTCATCTGACCACAGCAGACTACATGGTGGCAGACTATTGAGTGAGACATGCAAGATCTCCGTTTCACCAAACGGGAAGAAATATAAACGTATTTCAGTATTTTCCCTATTCACCTTGAAACGCAAAGGCTTTTCTGACACAACTTTTAGGCTGGTACTGAGCTTAATGTATGTACATCTTAATGACTATTCACGTCTTTGTTTATGTTGTTTGTACGGCATAATGAAAGCTTCTCACCTTACATCAAAATAAAATACATGGAAATTCATAAAGCCGTTTTCTTGTCAAATTACAACTCACTGAGCTACGCTGTGGGCTCTGATCTGTTTATTGCTGAGGGGAAGACAACAACAAACGAAAGGCCCCTCAGATCCAAAAGAAAAGAGAACAAGGTGAAACTGAGTTTTACATATAAAAGGCAAAGACAAAAAATTTATTACGGGTTCCAGAACCTGTGGAATGACCCCTGGACCCCCATTTCAGATCGACCTGTGGGGAGATGAATTTTTTAAGACATAAATTACACCTAATGACGACACCGTAAAAAAGAACAATAATGGAAAGCTATTCTGTATTTCATTATACTGTATTATTTGGTGCACCTGATACACGCAGCGCCTGTTTATGAGTCACCGTATTAGCAGATGCTCAGCCAAAGCATTTGCTTTGACCTTGCCATTCTCATTGGGGCATGAAATTACGGTGCTGGCACCTCGATATTACAGCTATAAATACTGTAAACTGCATATCTGGGCTACGTTTTCTATTGTCTTTCAACATAAACCTGATCGGTATTTATTTAAAGGAAAACCCATTGCTCGTCTCGTTATTTACAGCTCCATTTTCAGCGGCTCTTATTCTCTGGGCATTTTTTAAGGGCAAAGAGGCAGCAAGGCTCTTACATAAAATCCATTTCTCCGATTCTGGCACTTCTGAACTTTATGGGTCAAGACCCAGACCGGACAGCCAATTATAAAAATTGCTTACTAAAATATTTTGGGTGGTAAAAGGTGAACGCTTTTTTCACTGTCCTCCAAGGCCTGAATTATGAAGTTGCCCTTGAGTGAAAATTACTTACATTTTGAATATCATATTAAGAGAAAAATGCATGGCAGGGGTCATAAATAGATGGAGGTCAATGGGTTATTGAGAACTGGAGTGCAACTTCAACCTGTTTCTCATGGTGCGCTGGCACGGGAGATTCTACATGTCATTTGGTGTGGTACAGCTGCTTGAAAATGGCATGCCCTAAATAATGACCACTCTCATAGCGTATTCATTTATGTATTAAAAAAGGGGACTCTGCTCTCATTTCCCTGCTTTATCGCCTTGTACTGATGACAAAGTAGGCAAGGCCTAGGCTAGGTGGCGCCGTGGAGTAATTTATAACCACATCAATCCCTTTACCTTCTATGCGGGCCTTGGTCATTGTCATTTTTGTCCGAGAGGTGAGTCACATAACCCCACTTACAAACAGCATCCTATTAATATCTGGGATGATGAACCTTATCCTTCCCCTTACCTTCATACCAGGTATGGTAATGGACCAACAGCCTACCTGTGTTCCCCGTGACCCTCGATCACTGGCCCTCTGCTCAGGGTGAAACCTATTAGCATTATTTATTCTAGTCAATAACAACCGGGGCATTCTGATGGGATAGAAAAGAAATAAGTCTAGCCATCATTTATGTCTCACTGACAGAGAATGTACTGTGCACGTTTCACATGCCGGATCTACCTGTAATACAGCAACGTATTTGTACTCTGCGTGCTTTACTTTTTCCTAGCGAGGTAATCTGGGTGCATCTGAGTGATGTCAGCTTTGGGGCCACGGTCAAAGTGACATGCTGAAAGATGGAAAATGTTGTTGACTATGTCCTGAGAATTAGATTTTTTGGTAATTATGCGTGCAACTGCTAATTGTCTAGGCTAAATGGTGGTGCCAAAATGGGGCCCAACGCTCTTTAGTTGTCACATCTGTTAATTGTAGGGGACATGGATGGCACAATTCACTAGATGAGACTGGAACACATTACATTTCACTCAAACACACTAAAGTAAAGCAAAATTGCTCCAAGATGGCACTTGTTAGTAAGACAGTTTAAATGCAATTCACTTCCAGTTCTCAGCGTAGTAATACTGTGAGCAAAAGAAAGAAAACATCTTTGGGTTTTAAATCTTGATTTATATTACATCTAAGTGACAAAGTTTCAATATTTTAGCCAGTTTATTCAACAAGGACTCAAGAAGGGCAGCTAGACATATATTGGACTACATAATTGCCAATTCATACCATGAAATTGACAGTTAAAGGAAAACAGAAAATTACATTTTTCAATGAATATTGAAATAAACCAGGCTATTAGAATCTCTTTGGAAAAAGGGAGATGTAACCAGAGAGGCATCCTTCAGTGCAGATTAGGGCACAAATATGCACGGAAATAATATGCACGAGCGAGATTATTGTGTAAAGATTCTGCAACATGCAATCAAAGTGGGCCCTATTTTCCCCTTCATCAGCTGGCCAGCGTAAGTAGTGGCAGCAAGAGGAATCCAATTTAAATTCCACTCTACCGGGAGATGGTATTGTTTCATTTTATGTGTGCTTTGACATTTCTGGCTGTTAATATAGAGTAAAATCCAGAAGTATTTACATAAATATGACATTAAACTGTATTAGAAATTAAGACTGACACATTTGCTGTGGTGGCACTGGGATGAGGAGGGTGATTGAGTTTCAGGGTCAAAAGGTTGAGAGGACAGTCTGGTAGCCTGGGTACATGTGGAGAAATAAGGGGGTTGTGACTGCTGGTCTATCACCATGTCCATCATAATGTCTGCCTTGGCTTGTGTAGGATAGACTGAGTGGGCATTGGGTTCTTCCAGTTGACGCATTTCACACACTTTTGGCCAATTTAAAAGCATCCGTTTCCTGTTTTCAGTAAGCATATGAACCTTTTCATGGAAAAAAACTTATTTCAAAGGGAAATGTATACTAGGCCTATAGGCTCTTGAAGACATGAACCAGTTCTCAAATACATCCTGTAATGGCACCTCACACCTGAGGAACAATAGGCTATAGCACATATATTTTGCTCAGAATGGAACTAAAAGTGAAACTCATAGGTGGCCTGTTACAATAGCACCAATAAGAGCACAGCAATTTGCTTCATTTAGACAAACTCATTTTGAAAGTGAAAAAAGGTACATTTTATATGAAATGCAATCAGAATCAGAATCTGAAATTGAGTTATGATTTGTCACTTTGTATACAAGATTAGCTTCCCTCCTACTCCTCAAAACTCACACAAGTTGCTTACTAAGTGACACTCAACATAATTACATTGTTCAAGGTGAGGCTCAGTCATAACAGCCTTGTGCTGACACAAGGCCATTTTCTGTAACATGAACATTTACAAACATCACCTATCTCAAAATCCGTCTAGGGCAGGAGAATACAAAGACTAACGCTTGGTTCAATAACAGAAAGTTCCGAAAGCACAGAAAGTTCCTGAATCAACCTCAGGTGGCGAAGGAGGAGCTTTGTATTCAGTCAAGGTGCGGATCCTATTCTCCAGGTGCGCTGTTTTATGGGTGCATCATACTGTACAAGTCGTGAAACATCCTATGAATAACACGTCCAATGCAAAGTGTTTGCCAAACATACTTTGTGCTTAGGGTTTCATTACTCTATTTTCTCTTATCTTTACCCTCTCTCTCTTGGATCAATGCCCTTATGCAAATCAAGACTTTTTGTTTAGATCTACAGTGGAACTGACTTTCCAAAATAAATCTGCATTAAACCGTCATACATATTTCATAGATGTAAAGTGCAGTAAGAGGGAACCATTTCAGATCGTGCAATGGAGTTCAGAACAAAGCAGAAAGTAAGAAAGAAAATGTGACAGTAGTATGACATCATTGGGTATTGATGAGCCCTTATTGAATTTGAGATAACCAACAGTGGATTATGAACATGCCTTAGTTGTCAATAATGAGACATAAAGACAGGGAAATTTCAAAAGATATCAAGAGTCATTAGAGCCAGATGAGATGTGTGTAGTAGCAGCCGGCAACCATGGATTTGGTTTCAGGTTACCTTCCCCAGTCATGGAGCTTTTAGGCTCACTTTTCACTGCTTCACTGCTCTAATGCTAGAGGCAAAGTCCCTTAGCACAGCCGATGTATTAGTCCCCCAAGTACAGAACTGTGTTGCAAAGCATTGAAAGAAAAATACTCACTAAGTTAGTTTATCTGAGGTAAAGCCACATACTGTGTCATTGCTCAGTCACAGACCCACTGTAAGAAAAAAGTGGCAAAGCACTGTACCAATCTAATCTGCTTCAGAAGTAGGAAAAACTGAATAATATGTACATTGCATTGACATAAATTAGTTCACTCAAGAGTAATAAAGCTGTTTCCCAGCCTTATTATATCAAACAATATTAAAACGTGTTAGAAATAACGTCCATCTATTGCAAAGGAACTGAGCAGCCAGCAAATGTTTGCACCCTCCCTGCATACTAACCTCCCCATGTCATGCCTCAAATTTACGATAACAGTTAAATTAAGTAAAAGGGTTAAAATGCTGGAAGGTAATATTGATAATTCCATTGAAAATGCAGAGGGGGTTTGTCAATATTAATTTTCCTGAACCCAAAGGAGCATCCCAACTGGTGGGTCATTTATTCACGGGGCCTGAATCATGCACTCTGCAGCTAAATCGACCCCTATCCGACCCCCCAGGGCATAGAGCTATGGCTGCGCCCTTTGACCCTTAAAGACCAAGCTTGCCAAAAAAAGGACACTGGGTGTGCATCTCTGGCAATTACATTTTATACATATGGTTATGCTAGCCTTATTAGATTTTGACAAATATATAATTTTCAAGGCTGCAATTATTGTATTCACCAAAGGGCAGCAGCAACCAAATATAATGATACACTACTATTGCAAAAGATGTTCTCTCACCTTTTTTCTTCAAGAAGGCTTTTCTGGTGGCCATCGGACTCTGGCGTACTTTTGGGTTCTGCAGAAATTTTACAGCAGTGATAATCTGGGAAGAGACAAATGTGAATAATTTAATTTCTCACAAGGAGATAAATGTGAGAGGAAGTAAACGATAATGTGCGCAGGGAGGACAGAGCGATGCATTCAACAGCGCAAACATCAGTCTAGACCTTCTATAAGAAATAGATTCGTTAAAAATCCAGACGAAGAACATAAATGGATTCCATTTGATGGTTGCTTCTAAAACTCCCCCCCAGCAGTGAGGAGAAAGACCACCTGACCACTTTCCAGCTAAATCTGGGGAATGACCAAATCAGCAGTTATAAAATTAACCCATCAAGAGTGCTGGACAAATGGAGTATGGAGCTTAATTTGCTATTACCCTCTTAAAGACAAACTTCCAGTCTTAAGTGCGCAGGGGAAGAAAATCTATACTTAATGCAGAGGTGATCATTTGTATCTAATAACTTCAGAATCCAAGGCAGAAAACTTCTGTAATTCTTCCAGTTAAAAACGTGCCATGATCAAATCACCCAGGCTGAATGTTGTAATGACTTGAAACGTTAATGCACTAGAACGTTAAATAGCATCAGAACATCAGTAGTTTTAAGTGCACAGCGTTCATCGATTCTATTATGTTTTCCTTCGAGATGCACCTTAATTTTCCAACCCAGTATGCATTTCCAAGAATTGGAAGGAGGAAGAAAAAATCATCCTCAAATGGCATTAAAACATAAATTTGAAGTGGGCGCCGTGAAGTGGCGCCTCCTAAAATAGATAAACATGAAAGAACACAGAGAAAGGGGAAACACACTAGAGGGGAGGTTTAGATGACTTATTATCGCACCTGTGGTCCCCGTGATTCAATTGTAAAAGTCATCCCTCTAATAGGTTGAAAGGTTTTGATTACTCTTCTTTTCTTTTAGTGTTGAAAGATACAAAGTGATTGAGCGCCCT
Organism: Beryx splendens; assembly: GCA_900312565.1. Classification (NCBI taxonomy): domain Eukaryota; kingdom Metazoa; phylum Chordata; class Actinopteri; order Beryciformes; family Berycidae; genus Beryx; species Beryx splendens. The sequence continues at coordinate 2,383 of OMOV01042167.1, read as the reverse complement.
GCCAGTGGTAATTCGTTTTGGGTAATGCATTGCATATACTATGAACCTGTTTCAATCCAAAAGAATTGCATTTTAAAACTTGTCCAAGGGGTAGGTGTGGCAGGGAAGCTGTCTAAAGAGCTAGATTTCAGTGACAAACGCACACCATGTTAGAGGACCGTGGCATATGAAACCGTATGCAACTTCTCCAAAGTCACTTCTTAAATTTCCATTCGTTTAGCAGGATATCAGTATGTAGCTTACAGTTTCCACACTAATTAATGCAAGGTGCACACAATATGAAAATGCCACGCAGTATCCAAAGACGTTCTACAGGAGTATTACACTGTGAAAATTAGTAATTTTATCAAAATGTATCAATTTCTCCCCAAGAAATGCCTGCACAAATTATTTAGATACACAAATCTACTGTGTCACTGTGACATTACCATGACCTTTGATGTACATAAGGGTTACGCAAGGGGGATGGAATTTCCTGGATCTCTATATGCTGAGGGCTTATTAAAGTCAGTCACCCGGAACCTTCATTGTGACAAGCAGATTAAACCATTTGCATGGTGAACCCCCGACTGATGTTCTGGGCCCACAGATACTGTAAAAACACAGGGAAAATATCCCTTTGATAACAAGACAATATCATTCAGCTCTCAGAACAGCTTTCGCCCTTCAAGTAAGTGAGCCGGCCCGACTAGCTGCGGTGAAGGAAGAAACCAGAGACAATAAAGCACGCTAAAAATCAAATACAACAACACTCATTCCAGTAAATAGTGATGTAGGCCTGTGAGAAGTAAATGACCTAATAGAGGAGGAATATGCTGAACTAGCGATCCTTGTTTACGTTTCCTTACATTTTCAATAGCATAATATTGACAAAAAAATTGTGTCAATGTTAATAGGCGTAAGTATGACATCTTAATAAAGACCACAGCTTGCTCAGCGGCAAACTAATAAGGCAAATGTCCATTCGGTTAAAATTGTAGTGGTAGATCTTCAGAGAGAGGAAAAGTGCACTTCTTAGCCGATGACATAGATGCTTTGCGCAAGTTCCACCCAGACATCTCAATCAATTATAACCACATTGCACAGATTTCAGTCTTGTCTTGTTATTGACTTATAGATCATCCCAGTTATAGTGTTGGGTAGCACACAATTGGGCTTTTAGGAGGGTGGGCTGTATGTTAGTACAAGGCACATTTGTTTTGGCAGTATAAATATCAACTATAATAAAAAAATTATGGGCGTTTCCTGCCTTTCTGAATATTGGTAAATACCTTTTGGTTAGAATAACAATTAGGCTCTTTTGTAAAGCTTCTTGTAAAGCTGCGACTGCTAATGCACCAAAGTGCTCCATGTTAAGAACAATAATCTTTACAAACCAGATAACCAATAAAGTGTCAGGTAAAGCCAAAAATGAGGCGAAAACTCAATCATAGACAGAGATAACATTAACCAACACACTTAAAGAGGGTGAAGTTGATGAGCGGACAAGATTACAGCAATGTTATTGAGTTTGAATTGGACAAGACATAACAATGCACTTGTCTGAAAATTACAACTGTGATACCTTGAATTGTGAGAAATGAGCATGAAATCCAATTATGTTGGAACCACATGGTTGGACGCCTAAGGGAATCCATGTAACCAGTTGTGTGTTTTGCTCTAACTAGTAACAGCACTGAGGTACAAAACCTATGGATATTTTCCAGTCCACTCATACATTATGAAATCTCAGGAACCGAGCAATTGGGAAATGCTGACTTTCCACATGCTGAAATAGTAACATATGACTTATATTTAGCCATTTGTTTTTGCTGGTTTCAGTATTTGAAGTTAAACTGTGTGAATAAATGAACTGCAGAACAATGTTTGAGCCACAGCAGATAAAAGGGATGCCTTGCTCAGAAATGCTGCCATGTAGCCCCATATAAAAAAACAAAACGATTTCCTGTGTAGCTATAAGCAGAGGTCAACAAGGGTTTCAAGACTCTTCTCATCACTCTTGGTTATTCAGAGCAACTTTACCAACAGTCATCCATCAAGTATTTTGAATTGAAAGCACCATAAAGAAATGATGCAGCCTTTGCAACCAACCCTCTTCAGTGCATGCTGCGATCTGTAGGTCTCTGAGACACTTTTCTGAACCAACGTATGGACCTTTGATAGGAGTACTTCATGTATTACCTTCCCAGTGTTTACCCAAACCTCATATTCAAATCTGCTCCTCAAGGTATTAACAAGCAAATGCATAAAAAGGACAAAAGTATTCACATTTTTGTTGGATAAAAGTTACATTTAAACTCCCCAATCCATGTAATATATTCTACAAAAGGTATGTGTGTACATTTGTCTGCAATGATGAAGACACTGAGACGGCATGGTGGAA
>OMOV01042163.1:7010-21157 GCA_900312565.1 Beryx splendens | reverse complement strand
TATGCTATCTCTGGAGCACTATGCACTAGGAGTTAGTGGCAGGGCCCCGCGTCCACAGAGACACCACACCCCGCAATAAAACCACGGCAGGTGACACCTGGCTCTGATCAATTCACTTTCAGCTCAACGAAAGCTTTCAGTATACTGCACAAATTTTTTTTAAATCTGTTTTTTACTGTTAAAGCTTTGCTTAACTTTTGGGACTGAATTAAGACAGAGCTGAAAGTGAATTTACTTGTGCATTTGAGGCAACTGGCACATACTATATTCTGACTTTACATCGCAGTGGCCATTGGGATACAGGGACTTGTGAACAATTAACAAATATGTCAACTAAACAAACAGGGAAAAACAAAAGTATCAATGAACTGCAGAAAGCACAGAGCAGCTTGAGTTTCACATGGGCGTAAACACCACAACTGATTTTCTGATTCAAAATCAACTACCCAGTAGGGCGTTCTGTGTTTTTTTCTGCTTTTTGTGACTTTAAAAGAGACTAACAAAGCTGGTCTGTGCCTTCTGTCAGCTAACTAATCAATCAACATCACAGGTGAACATTACAGGCAATCCTTTCTGCTGTTAGGTGAACAGAAACACACACACGCACATACACACAAAAGGGGCAGAGTGACACCTACCTGCTCATCTTGGAGTTCCTGGCAGGGGACTCGGCCCCTCGCAGAAGCTGCCGGAAGTACTGGAGAAGGACATGGAAAGAGGAAATAATCCGCACTCACAGTGTGAAGGTATTTTAATGCAATCACACCCTCCCTATGTAACTACTGCTATATAATCAATATTATAGAGCAGCGCTGTGTATCTAGTGACCTCATCCCGCTGTACCAATAATCATAATCACACGGTTTCATTTGGGACGGGGGAAGGAGCGGTGATGGGATGTACGTTTAAATCCAGAGCCGACACAAAGGCGTAGGTCGGCCTTGTTTATTACACGTCGATTCTAAGAAACACAGCTATCTGGAATATTATTCGTTTCCAGACACATTATTCATGCAGGGCAGTGGCTCGCAGCGGACAATGGCTGTTTACTGGGCCGCCCAGCTGTATTCAATGAGAGAGCCTGTGAGGGGTGAAATTCGGCTTGGCAGCTTGGCACGATGCCAGCGCGAGCCCATTGGCCGGTTGTGTGTCTGGTATTGATGACACGGTCGGTAGCGGTTGGTGGCAGAAAGATCGGAAGAGAACAGGGCAAGAGAGTCGCTGAAATGCAAATCAGCCCTCAATCCAGCGTTTATCCCATACAGTCTTGTTATATCTAAGACTTTATAAGTATCGAATTAAGTAGCGAAGATCTAGTGATGGACCATATTAGGCGCATAATGCATTTATTACCATATTTCCAACACCAAACAAATCCTTTCAAAATGACGGAAGATATTAAGTCTTTTACGCCAAAACAACCAAAAGGCCCAGGGACTGTATTTCAGATGCAGAGCATGCCAGATAAATGCCAGTAAGGGTAAAGGCTGATTAATAATTTGAGTTGCGCCTCAGGCCAGTGTGTTGTCAAGCCAGGTGACAGTGAGCTGAGTGATGTGTTACCGAGTACAGACGCTAACCTCATCGCTGTGACAGAACATGGGGGTGAAAACATTCTCCAGGAGGGACAGGACGTGCTCATAGGCCTCAAACAAACACCTCATGGTCTGTAGCTTCACCACCTCCGGATACGGGCCTTCAGCGACTGGGGAGCAGAACACAAAGCACAATTTGATCACACCACTTTCTGCAAAAAACTTTTCAAACACACAAGTTAACAAAAAGAACAGAACAAAACACATGCAAACAAAAACCAAAGAAAATTTGTAAAAAGAGATGAGAAGGACTCTGTTTCTGTGATAAATGTTCTAATTCTAATAGGTCAGTTAAGTATTTAACAGTGGACTGTGTGCTTCTTCACGATCCGTTTTACGTACTATTGCGTATTTCTTCCACTATGAAGGGGTCGAAGCGGATCTTGTCGACGCTCTCGTCCAAACAGTAGGTCTCGTAGATCTTCTTCACCTCCTCGTGAAGCATCATTTTCTCTGAGTCGGACAGCTCCGGGCAGAGGATCTTATCGTTGAATTCCTCTGAGGAGTTACAAAAGACAAATCAAGCCCACCGTCTCAGAAACAACAAGACTGCATAACCGTGGTAACCACGACTATTTGATTTCTCTGTTTGCTTCTTGTTCAATACCAAAGGTGGACAAGATTTTCAGGGGAAATAAATGTTTTTTTTTATTATTAACTAAACTCCTTTCTTTCATTTCTGACTGTCAAGACGGTGACAGAGAGAATAATTAGCTGTTTACATGCAATGGAGAATTTTATTGTTAACGCTGGTCTATGCATTTAAACATCGTAACTTGGCTAGAATAAACCGGTTAAGCTCATGCTCGTATTACCAGAAACCCGGTTAAGATGACTGACTTATTGCAGGTTTATGCTGTGTGCACAAACTCTGAGAGGGTTATGGGTACAAGCAGTACTACTATTTGGATCATCATTATTTCCCCTGTATTAGAAATAACCTACTGCTCAGTCATACTTTTTAACAAGTGGACTATTCTCTCTGTGGGCGGGACATCACAGGAATATTCTGTTCACTGGTTCATTCATGGAATCCTCCGTCGCAAGGTATCAAAGGCTCATGTAAACAACTTAACCTGAATAAGACCTTAGCCAGAGTTTGGCCAACAGTTGGGCTACTCTGTGCATGAAAACTTTGCCAATGTGTCTTTTAATGGCATCTGAAAGGATTTGTAAGGGCTACACTGACCGACGGTGAGGCAGAACTGGAGCACATGGACAGCTCCCTCCTGCTTCAGGAAGTTCATGAAGCGAAAGAGCAGGTCTTGCTGCTCCCTGATCTCCCTCAGCTCCAGCTTCAGCACCTGGTGAGAGAGAGAGACATGAGGGGAGAGAACAGAAAGGGGAGAAAAAATAGAAACTGACCAAGGCAATGCTCGCCAAACAATTCCTAGATATGTTCCTCCAAATTCTTGTTAAGTTGAGAGAGGCATGTGATGCAAGGCCGAAACTACAATACATTCAACCTGCATATTGCTGAAAAATGTCTGTTTTTCAGGAACTAAAAAAAAACAAACCCCTCGTTTTTAGCTTGAATCATGCATTTTTCAGCTTGTAAAATTGGTTTTGAAAAGGTTTCATAAACCCAAGGGTCATAGAACTTCCCCAACCCACAGTGAAGCATGTAATCCGTCAACTGAAGCTAAGACAGCGATGATATTGTGAATACATATTAGTACATTCTGCTAGACGGGAGAAAGCACTTACTGAGGTCTTTGTGTTCCGATGATCAGAGTACTTCTGCAGGAAAGGAACCAAAGCTGAGGGCGGCTCTGTGGCTTCCTCGGGCTGCAGGGACACAAATGGGTAGAAAACATGGCAGCCTTATTCACTCTAAAGAATCACCTATACTCTGTAGTGACACAGGCTATTTAAATACCCAGAATGCGTAAACATCAACACACTGTTCCGCATTTACTTACAGGGGAGTTGTCGATGAATATCAAAATCAAATGATTCACCGTGTCCTGAAATTGAAAAACACCAGTCAACAAGTTCACAAAAATCATGTAATATATTGTAATTAAGCATATTTTTGTCTTACTCCATATTACTCCAGTTGAAAATGCTTGTTTTCCACTAGCATGCTCACAGTAAACTAGTCTATCCATGGCCGGGTTTACCAAACACAAATCAAGAGTAGTCTTGGACTGAGAAACCGTATCAGCAGGGGGCGTCCAGTGATGTCAGTTCAGGACTACGTTTGATTTGGGTTCAGAAAAGCAGCCCTTAGTGTGTCTACACTCACAGGATCAGCCAAGTAGTCCATGGAGGGAAGGAAGACAGAACCAGCCAAGACTTCTCTTATCAGCAGAGTAAGAGATCTGAGAAGAGCGGACAGAGGAGGCAGTAGGAAGCAGAAAGAGAAAGAAAGAGGGGAGAATAACCTTTATCTACCTTTCTATAGGGTCAGCAGTGTCAGGCCTTCTCCTTAGGGGACAGCAAAGTGCATTGGTTGATGCTGTGATGTTTTGCGAGATACGTGGACGTCGCGTGACCTTTATCGCACTGAGTTACCTGCAGTCCGAAGCCTTGGGCGGCAGGATGTAGGGGAACAGCATCTCGGTCAGCTTGCGGAGGTACAGGAGCTCGTCCCGGCGACTGCGGAGCGCCACGTGGAGATCAGGGCCGTACTCCTCCAGGGCAGCTTGCTGGAGAAACTCGGAGTTCTTCACTACAGAGGAGAGCAAGAGAGCAAGGAGTTCGCTTCGTCTGCCCTTCTGATTGTGTTCACAAGAGAGGAGACTCTGGACGATGTGTATGAGCAATACCTTTCTGTCTCGCTTTGCTGATTATTTCAATGTGCTTCATGGAAACTTTCAGCAGCTTTTGTGTGATGAGGGACGACACATCCACCTGAAACAAACATAATAAATTTAAAGTCATCCATGTTTTTGGTCCATCAGCAGACTAAGCCTTTAATTATGTATAATAAAATGTATGTATGTATAAATGTATGCATGCATAAATAATGAATTTGTCACCTTTTGGGTTCGACGGACCAACACAGCCGCAAAGAAGCGCAAAGTCACTCTCAACTCATCAACAAACGCCTCGTCATCTGTGATGTCTCTGCAAAAGAAACATTGTAAAAGTCATTTCTGTCAGCACATAAAACATATATAATATCACAGCATTATGTATTGAGGCTAGCAAAGAATACAGGAAGCATGATCTTACCTATACCAAGGATACACAAAGTTTTCCAGAACCAGCTCCAAGATCTTGAAACAAAACAGGAAGCGCTTATGATCTGATTCTATTAGAGAGATTCTATTAGAGCGAAACTAAATTTAATCACGATAATAAATAATGATGCCGATAAATTACCTCTGAAAGGGAGGCATCCACTTTAGAGGGAACTTTCAGGTCAAGCCATGGCTGATAGTTTTCCAGTAATAAAGTCGGTCTGTCAATAAAATAGGAGGGAAATCTTTACAACAGCACACAGATTAAAAGCAAAGATATTTTTGACCACTAGAGGGGAGTGTGACATCAAGTACTGTTCTCGGATCCAACTATGTAAACAAGATGCAAGCTTACCAACAGCTTTCACAATGGATTGAGCACTTTCAGCAGTCACACAAGCCATCATGTGACTATTATCAGTTGTGCAATGTATCTAAAAATTAAATCAGTTGCATGTTGCCAAACCAGATCCTACTGAGATCAAGGCCGACTGATTTACATAGGATACTCTCTATTAAGCCAGAGAACTATCTAACACTGGTCTTGCCAGTTTGCCTTGCTCTTTGCCTCCAGGCAAACCACTTTACCCCTTGATCTGTGTTCTCCGATTTTTTATAGCCTTAAGCAAATTCAAATATCCTAACCCCAACCTAACCACAGCACTGAGCGCAGCCAGGTAACTCACCTATGCCTTTTGCACTTGATTTTTCCACAAACAGCACAGCTATGGCCCAGTGGAAACAGCTCCTGCTGGTACGACTGATAAGAGAGAGTTAAAGTAGATTAAGTGAAAACCAAACGATAGAAAGCAGAACAGCGCGATAGACACACACTCAGTGACCCAGCGTGTGTGTGTGTGTGTGTGTCTGCTGCATCCTATACAGTTAGTCTTACAGGAGTAATGGGGATCCATACCCATCATTAGCTGCAACTGGAGTATATTTCCATTGCCGGACTTCTATCACCTGTCAATTAAATATTAACTCATCTATCCAATAACACTCTTTCATTAACCTAATGTTAATCGATCTATCAACTTTCTGATAGGCTTACTCAGTCAGTCACCCAACCCTTGCTCTCTGACCTACCTTGAACTTTGGCTTGATGGAGACCAAGACGTTGGGCAGCAAAGACTCGGGTCCCAGAGAGCAGTAGAAAGTGACCACTCCAGCCAGGAAGGACCAGAACACCATGATGATGTGGATATATCTGTAAAAACAGGTGAGTCAAGCTGCTGTTGACTAAATGGGGAAAAGAAAGAGGACAATATAAGCACTCGTAATGAGTACAGGACAGGTGTCAGGTGAAGCAGCCTTGATGGAGGGCCAGGTGCAGACACTCACCTGTTCAGCAGGACGGTGGACAGCAGCAGGAGCAGCAGCAGGAAGCAGAAGACTGGATACTGGCGGCCCAGCTCCCTGAGCCGCTCCAGCTTCATCCTGCGCCTTATTTTCTGCAGATAAGCTCGGATGCACCCCATTGTAGTGGCCTTTGAGTGTCAGTGCGCATGTATATTACTGTAAAATAAAGAGCACATTATGGAGCGACTGTCTCAAACACAAGCGCGTGCAGCTGCGACATACAGCAGCATAAAACTCAAAATGTCATCTCGCGCTATTTCATAATATTTACATTACCAGCATGGTGCAACACCCGGCATCAACTCCAGCACTTACCGTAAGTGGTGCTGTATGGCGTACGTTGTGAGCCATTTTTTCACTGTTTGTGTAGTCCAGCAGCGACACCATCATGAATAGGCAGAACAGAAACGCAGGCTGTCTGCGTGTAGGATCGAAGCATGATCTGCGACGTCGCCTTCCCGTATACAGCTGTCAAGCCCCAGCCGGATCAGTGGCAATTATCCAACACCATCTGTGTGTATGGACCCTGCTAACAGCTCGCCGCTGCTGTAACGTTACGGCTAATGGCCGCTGTCCTCACGCTGTCATCTCTCTCCATTGTGGAGCAGCGCGTGCTGGTTTGCAGCGCCGGAGACGCGTGATGTCACCTCCGCTGCGCTCTGCTGCAGCATGCATCATTCACCCTGCTGCCATGTTAACCAGGGGCATCACCGTGTAGATATCCCCATCATACCGATGGACTGTACTTATCCATACCTCCCATATACCCACTAGCGACAGCAATACATACTGTACACGATACCAGCGAGGCAAGCTTTGACATAAACCTATAGAAGTGCAAACGAGAACAAGAAAAAAAAAGACGTGTCCAAATTCAAACAATCAACAAATAAGTAAAATGAATGAAATAAAATTCTACAAAATAAAATTCAACACCCCTCCTGCCTGAGAATGGGCGCTGTGGTGAAACCGGGAGGTCCTGGTCCTGCCTCCTTCAGAGGGACAGACAGAAGGAAATAATAACTGGCAGGATGAACAACTGAATGCATTAATTGGATAATTGAGAGGGGGCCCTAGACCCCCATTTGATGACATCTTGTCCCATATAGGCTACCCCCAAATACCCAACCCCACCCTAGATTTTAAATTTCTGATATAATTTAGTTTAGAACATGACTCTGACATGTCTCTACTGTAGGTGAACAGACAATAAAGAGTGAAATCTATGATCAGAAAAGTCAGTCTTATATATTAAGTATTTGCCAAATTACACCATTCGCTTTCTTCTTGGGACCTCCTGAGGGTCCCTGTTCCCCACTGGGGTAACACACTCAGGCCAAAACTGTATTATTTAGAGATGATTCATCCCTCTCTCCTAGAGAAAATGGGGTCGAACATATCTGAGCCTTCGTAAATAAGATATAGGGCCTTGGTTACATGTGAAAACCTGATACACTGACCTTGGTAAAATGTAAAATATGTGAGCGGGGGAAACCGTGCCAAGTTTCATTCTGTACATTATACCAAACATACTTGTCTGGTGACTAGTTGAAACCTGATACAGCATCACTGTCCTGGAAATGTGAGAAACGGCCCTCACTTTAGTGTATTCCCTTTGAAAAGAGCTTTTCGTAAAGGTAAAGTCCAAATACAAAATACATAGAATATAGTGTCATTCTTCCTTAGTTCAGATATCTCACCATTAGTATTGTGATGCTCTTTTAGAGGTTTTGATATGCGTTATATCTTTTCCCACCCCATTAGCTTATTCTGGTTTACCTGGTTCTGAACAGTTATTTCAGTTTCAGACAGTACTGGGAGTCAAGATCACACAAAAGCAGACAAAATAAAAGCACAGGTTGACTAAAACAACATTCTCTTTCTGGTGTACAAACTTTAGGACAGTTGCCAAACCTGAGCTTTCCAGACATCAAAGATCAGCCAATTAACAGCCAAGTACTGGCTCCTCAGGAAGAGGTCATCCAAACAGTACGACACAGATAGAAATCAAAAACTTTATTACAAAAATAAGTTACACTCACCTCCATTTTACAGTATAAAACAATTTATTTGCAGGAATGCAAAAAACGTTGTTGGCCACCAACAATAGTTAAAATTGCTAACATCTTTTTTTCAAAAGGTGGATGTAATGATTTTATTGAAGAGGGAGTTAACTGTATACAAAACCGGGGATTGAATAGCACAGTTTCCTTTTTGCTATACCTGGAAATAGAAATCATTCACTGCAGTATCCCTTCTACCACTAAGTGACTATGATCCCTCACCAAGCCATAGCAGCTAACAAGAGGCACACATGCTCGCTGGCTGGGCAATATGGCAATTCAGCCACCTATCAAGAAGAACTTGAAAGATCTACTACACAGTTGCTGTCTTGGGAGCTGGGAAGGGATCATTCAAGATTTTACATGATCTGGAGAATAATGGCATTATGATGGGTGTTACATTATTCTGAGATTTATTATAATATAAAACAAATCCACTGGAATACAGTGGCACAAAAGGGACACTGCAGGGCTTTTTTTTTTTTTTTTTTTCAATCAAAGGCAGTTGGATGCCCCTGTGATGTTGAAGCCTTTACAAAAGTAACATTTTATCCGAAAAACTATACAACCAGTAACTACATACTCTGAAGAAGCAAGGCGGCTAATTCAGTTCAAAATAGGATAAAAGCAGGGCTTGTTCAGACTCATCATATGAGATTGTTTTGCATGCCCAGTTTGACTGTTTGCAGTGTCAGAGCTGCAGCTAAAATGACTATATTACATTAAGTACATCGTTTTTTGCGCTGCTGCTCTTGTGCATATTTTGTATGAAAACAAGCCCTGCTTTCATCAATATAGTTTCCCTATTTACAGTACAGGCCGGGTAGTTTAGTCCTCTGTACTGAGGTAGTCAACCAACCCTTTAAAGACAAGTTCTGAAAAGAACCACTTTCCTGGAATGCCTGACTTATCCATGCCAGGTGGGTACACCCTAAAAACCTGCAAATGTTCTCTTTCAAACATCCAAATCAAACGATTAAGATTAACATGGATATTCCGACAATAAAAATTGCGATTAGCACAAAAATATACAATAGCATCAAGCTCCTTTGAGCCACTTCAAACCTAAGAAACTTAAAAAGTGCAAATTCTTCAATAATTATTTAAAAAAATGGCATGTTCGGGGACAGGGAGGGGGGAGATTGTTAGGGCAATACAAGGAGCCTGGTATGTAGGGGCTGGGTACGGGGGCTCGGGGCAGGGAGAGGTGGTGGCGAGTATTCAGAATCCTCCGGTCATCTTTTTAAGGTGGCAGTTTGAGAAAAAAAAAAGGGGGGGAGAGAGGGGAGATGCTTCTTCTGTAAGGCTGGAATATCATTGGACCTTTTTGTCGTGTTTTCTTCTGTCAACATCCATTGCAGCTTACGGTGTTACCCCACACAGCAAGTCAGTCTCCACTGTGACAGGTCAGGACCGCCCTCGGCCGCGTTTCCCTGCTGGACCAATCAGAAGGACGGATAAAATTAGAACAGAATTTTAAAAATCAGACACCCACCTCACGCACCCATCAATCAGAATACATACTCAGGGCTTAAAGCAAAAAAACATTCTGAGCCTGAAATGTTCCTGTGTGTGTGCGTGTGCATGTGTGTGTGGGGGGGTAGTCAGCACACTGCACCATCGCACCATTTATTTCTCTATAACACTAGTCCAATAACAAGGACACCGAAAACAATTGACACATTTCTGTGCTGAGTGAATGAATATTCAACACAGCATTATTTCTCTGGTTATTTATCTGGCACAAAAAAAAAATGATGGGAAATCAGTGGGCACAGTTTTCTTACAATTTACTCCCAAACCGCGCCCACAGATTAGTAAACCATGCGCACAGATTTGTAATATCTACGTTGATAACATTAAAGAGGGATTTTTAGGCCTATATACCGAGAGCCAGAGCCGTTACAGACAGCTTAGCATTCATATAGTGAGCTGTAGTAGCCATTAGGCACCTAGACCATATGTGAGCCAATCTGATTAGGTCTAATTAGGTCTAATTTATGATCCGATGTGCGTTTTGGTGACAATATGAATCCCGTTTACTCCCTATAAATCATGCTTGTAAAAAAAAGAATGTTAATTAAATTTTATATGCAACTCTGTGGGCCGCTGTGGTGTCCCTGTTTGACGTCATCAATATACATATTACAAATCCATGTGCACGGTCTACTACACTGCGGGCGTGGTTTTAGTAAACCGTGCGCATGGAGCCGTGCGTGGTTTACCAATCGGTGCATTTCCACATCATTTTTTTCTTACCAGGTGACCCCTGGGGGGCACATTTTTAGGCTGAACGATGATTGTAAATTGTGAGAGACAGATCACGTTCAGTTCTGTCATTGCAGCTGGAGCGGGAGCTGTAACTCTCGCTCCCGGTGTGGTCAGATATCGGAGTGCATGCATAGCGGCGCTGTGTCTGGGATTTACCTCATGTGGAAAGAGCACTTTCTCTCTGCTGGTTGAGCACACAGTGCAGAACAAACACCCGGCTCCCTTAATTTGTCGCACAAAGTGTCAAACGGTTTCCCGTCTGCACCCGTTTATCCAATCCATAAATATCGCCGTTTGCTTTTTACTCTACTCTCAGTGATGCGTGTATCTTCACCAGCTTTCATAAAGTTTGTTTCCATACATCAGCTGTGCTACACTACGGAACTGGTGCTACATTGTGATAGAAAGTAGATTGCTGCTCATTGGATAAAAAAATTCTATGATATTTAGACTGAAACTGGTGTGGGACTCAGACCATCTTGAAATGTTTTATGTTCTGAATGATCTTTGCTAGCAAACGCAGGAGGCTGACTGCTAGCTCTGAAAGACGATACCCGTCAGGGATTAGTTATGAAGCCAATAAGCAGCTGTAACTTTTCAAATGAAATTAACAATTAAATTGAAAGCAAGGTGTGGGTACGTTTGTGTGTGTTTTTGATTACGACCAACACATAACTTCCATAGTATCAACACTTACGTTGTAGGAAATCATGCTCAACTTTGAATTCCCCCACCCCGCCCCGGCTCTTTCCACATGCCAATCCACTATATCGCTCCCATCCATGTCATTCCCCTCAACTTCCTGCTTTATATCCTTTTCTGCAAGCTGTGATTGATAGCCAAGTCAAGACAACGAGCAGACTGTGACAATTTAGGCTTCTATACTGAACCAAGTTGCAATTGACATAAGCAAAATTAACAGAAATAGTCTGGAGCCACAGCGTGAAATATGCTTTTGTCTAACTGTCAAATAGCGCTGAAACAATTGGCTGATTAATCGATCAACAGAAAATTAATCGATTCGATTACAAGTCGTTTATTTATCAAATTAATACTTTGGGTGGTTTTTTTTGCTGCTGGTCAAACTAAGTAAACCATTTTAAGACATCACTTTGGGCTCTGGCAACGTGTTTTGGCCATTTGTCTTTATTTTTATTTATTTTATAGACTAAATGAAAAAATAGATTCATAAATAATAAAAATAAGTCGCAGCCCTACTGTCAAATATGGACAGACTTCTGTATTCACTCCAGCTACCTCTGCTCGTCCCAGGGCCTCCTCGCTGGGAGAAGCCCACCCGGCCCCTGGGTGTGATGGAACCGCGGCCCCTGGTCTGGCTGGCACCGCCACGGATTCCTCCCCTGGCTCCTCGTCCTCGCCCAGACCCCTGGAAGTCCTCATAGCCATAGTACGGGTCATCATAGCCGCCCCGGTAGTTATGGTAATCGTATCCATAGTAATCGTAATAGTCTTCATAGCCATAATAGTCAGGGGCGTAGGAATAGCCTCCTCGGCCACCCCGTCCTCGGCCTCTTGTGGGTGGAGGCATGTGGGGAGGCCCGTAGTAATAGTAATCGTCATACCTGAGAGAGGATACACAGGTTTTACATCCACTTGTCAATATTACATCATGCTTTACACCAATTATGACTTTACATGGTTCAAATATCACAGCAGTTTTATTGTTTCTTACATTTGTGTTTTAGCGGCTTGTCTCTGGGCTTTGCGTTCTTTCCTCTTCTGGTCAGGGGGCTTGGCGAAGACGATTTCAATGTGCTCTCCCTCAAGGTCTTTTCCATTTAGATCAGCCAAAGCCTGTAAAGACGATCAAGATAACATTCGATTACCGTACTTCATCGCGATAACACTCCAACTGAAGTCAGGGTGAAAGAGAAACTGCTCGAGTGTCTGTCCAGAGACACGAAAGATTTTTCTGCACACCTTCACAGCACCATCTCTTTCCTCGAAGTGAATGAAGGCGTAGTCTTTCAATTTCTTCACCCGCTCCAACTTGCCAAACTGACTAAAGGCCTTTTCAAGTATCTCCTCTGTAACAGTGCTTGCTAGGTTCCTCACAAACAGCACCTTGACCTGCGAATGGGAACACAATGTTGAGGATATTCAGGAACTTCAAAGACGACTGACAAGATAATCAAAGTGCCAAAGTTGTTACGGAGTCCCAAGTTCCCATTTTTAGGATACAACTAAGACATAAAACCATCACTACTACCCAGTGTTTGTTATAGTTTTTATTTTTTGTATAAGTGGGGATATATGTAGTTCTGAAACCCAGGTTTGCTCCTAGCCCTATTTTAGGATCAGTTCCATTTTGGTGTTGCTATTGAGTGGCTATTAAAATATTTACATCATGATGCATGTACAGCGGTGCTGTAACTGCAACTGGATATTTTTAGGTGGGCTGAGAAATTAGACTACGTTATAAATTTTCTTTATATTTGCATTTTCCAGCTGTAGAGGCCACTACGGCCAAATCAATGTCAAATACTGCTACTACCCCCCTACCACACACACTTAAAAGACAACATGCTAGTGGTGACCTCTGACCCCGTGCCTTACCTTGGCCATGACCTCTGGATCTGGGTCCTCTATGGGATCGGCCCACTCCACGGTGACCACATTTCCCCACACCTTCACCTTGCCACTCATGAGCCGGCGACGGGCCTGAGCCGCCGTCTTGTGGTCTTCATACTCCAGGAAGCAGAAGCCCCTATTCTTCTTCTTGTCGTCTGGCTGGTGGTACAATATGACATCATTTAGGCCCTCTGTGGAAACGGAAAAAGGGGAGAGAAGGGGAGAAGAGGCGGCAGGTGGTTAACTGGATTAATTCTGGATGGATGACTGTTCAGAAAGCCACCTACTGTAGACAACTAGTGACATCAAGTGGCTGTGCCTTTCCAAACAGGCAGATGCAACAAACTAGAACTAAAAGTTAATTCAATTTTCACAAGCACTTTAATTTCAAGAACGCAAATGAAGAAATCGGCAACTTGCTTAAAAGTCTTCAGCGGTATATCAAAGCGTAGGTGGACTTTGCTTTGATAAGGCTATAATACAATTAGTCATTTATTCTGTAATTTTAAGTTTCACACATGACAGATGTCTGCAATCGCAAGTCCAAAAAAGTAGTGCCTAGTGTCTACCAACTTCACCGAGTTGAGTGTCCAGTCAGATCTTAGCGGTAAACCATCACTGTAACAAGAGTCACTCCAGGATAGTAATGATGTCATCATTTGGACACAAAGAGGATATGTTCAAACACACCTCATTTCACATACCACCATACTGCCGTCAAAGCTTCAAGCACCAATTCTTGAGCAACAAAGGATTCACACTGCAGTCAGATCTTGAATGCAGTGTGAATACAATTAAATCTGAGAAACAGGTAAATTATAAACTATTTCGAAATGCCTGATTAAGCTTTGAATAAAATAGTACAGAAAAAGTGATGCATCAAAATGATGTTGACTCACCTGTGACTTTTGCAAATTCTTCAACAATCTGGTCTTTTGTTTTACTCTTGGGGATGGAGCCAACAAACAGTCTATTATTGGCCACAGAGATGCACACGCCGATGTGTTTGCCCGGTCGAATTTCATTGTTGTTGCACTGCGGATGCAGATCGGAAGAGCACACGTCTGAACTCCAGT
>OMOV01042151.1:0-10248 GCA_900312565.1 Beryx splendens | reverse complement strand
AAAACAAAGTGTAACCGGGGGGTTTATTTCTGGCGGCTTGCTCCCCCCCCCCCCCACAGTACTCCCCTCGTACAGTGGAGGACCACAGCGGGTTTGGTTTGAATTTATTGCCACAGGGTTCAAGGTTCAAGGGTGAAGCACAGAGCAGCGGAGACAACTATATCTAGCTGTCAGATGTTCAGAAGGACAGGTTTCTCTACAGAGAACAACAAGCTGGACACACAGTTACTGAAATGACTGCTGTATTGTAGATCTCACAGCTGAGACAGATATGACATGATGTCACATGTTGTTGTGTGTGTTGGACTTCTTCAGGGTATGTAAGTGCAGGCAAATCTAAATGTTATTTTTGGGCCAGTAAGTTTTTGATGAATCTGTAGACTTTTTCAGTATAACCCTGCCCAGAAAAGACTGAAGATCTTTGATATCCATCTTTGATATCCTGCTTTTTTCTGGCATACACCAGTGATGTTCTGGATTGACTGCTGGAGTACAGAAAACTACTGTAGTCTGGTATCTAGCTAATCCAGAGAAATAACGGCCAGGTTCTCACCAATTTTCTTATGGAGCAGAGTCAAGTCTGTATAAAAGGAACATAATACTACTGTTTAAAAAATGTACATGTGTACAGTAATTAATAATTACAGTAATTAACTGTAATAATTAATAATAATTTATAAATTACTCAGACCCTGCAAACATGTAACACGTTTTGCGAGTATTATTGTATTATTGTATTAATACAATAATAATGGATATTCATACAACATTCTAAATTTCTTGATTTTCTTATAATGATTATGGTACCATTAATTAATACCGAAGAGCATTTTAAGATGAAGCCACAACGAAATGTCCATCCAGAATTGGGGCACATATGCATAAACCACAAAACAAATGTTGTAATCCTATATTGTTTCCCAAACAAAAATACCCCATAATATTCTCACAGGGATTTACAGTAGGCTATATCTACTTCCAACCATAAAATTACGTTAAGTCTTTCAGTAAGTTTTGGGTGTTTTGGAAGTTTGGGATGTGCAGTTGAGGAGAGAAGAAAAGCAATTGCCCCGTCTCATATTGATGACGTTTACAATTTCTATTTACTGAGGAACTGCTAGTAGGTTTCGTAGAAGCAATTTTCTTTCAAAACACACATTTTTACTCATCTAACAGGTACGACACCACTCTTTGTCGGCTGTATATATGCTGTAGATTACTAATGCATTCGGTTATTAAAGTAGTCTATGAAAATAATGCTGAAATGCAGCCGCGTTGACCCTATGACAGCTTAGCTTGCTGTTCTACACGTTAGCTAACCCTGCTAGCTAGCTAAGTATCTAGCTAACGCTGCTACTACTAGTGCTAGGCTACGACCAGTTACTACTCCGTGCTTAACAGGTGACACCTAGCACATTTAGATGAGCTTAACACTGGCTAGCTAGCTCTACAGAGTCTCTTATGAATGATTACTGCAAGGTATTGATTGTAAGGTGGACGGCGATACAACAAAGTTGCTCTAAAGCCGCTAAGGAAGCATAGCATGGTAAACGTTAACTTAGTGACCGGTATACACCGTTCCGCTTTTGCACCGAAGAGCATGTCACGTCAACCGGGAAACATGCATAACACGTTGAACATCCAAATCAGTCCGTTCCTTATATCAGCTTGTATCCAACCGATAATCGCCCATTTCAATAAAATGTCTGCTTTAAAACTCACTCTCCCATAACTTACACGGAGATTAAGAGAGACTAGTATGTATAATCGTGGCGAACTTAACTGCTAAGTAGCGAATTTGCTGAAAGCTATCAAACAAGGATGTGTAACAATCTAGAGGCACTACTGCCAGACTATGTTGTACAAAGTGATAACGATCAGCTAGCTTGCTGTTAATGATGAGATGTGGAGGTTGGCTGTGTCTGTGTACTCAATGATAGGGGGGAGGAGGGATGATGATAATTATGGGGATAACCACGATGGTGATGATATGGCGTATGCAAAAGCTTTGTGCATGCTCACTAACGCCTGACTTGATTATTGCAGTTACATTTCTTGTACTTTTGTCTCCTACGACTTCTATTTCCTCTTCTATGATGTCTCTGTATTTCTCCCCAGGGCCAGGATCTTGGGCCCCAGAAACAGCAGCAGAATTATCTTGGATGGAGTGAGTGTGGAGCCCTAGTGAGATGACTGACCAGGGCAACAACAACCAGAATATCTCCTGCAACCCCTTCGCTGCCCTCTTCAGCTCACTGGCTGATGCCAGGCAGTTTGCATCAGGCCAGAATCCACAGCAGCTGTCTGCTGAACCACCATGTGCGTAGAGTTGTCAGATCCTCTGCAAGCCAATACTAACAGCTACAGCCAGTGCTAAAAAAAGATTTTTTTTTTCTGGCTTTAATTAATCCATGTGAGTCCATATTTAACTTGTGTGTCCTGTATTGCAGTGGAGGACTCAGGAGAGAGCCAGTCGGAGTCGGAGAATTCTGTGTCAGACAGCATCGATGACAATGACGACTCGGTGGCAGAGATCAGCCGTTCGTTCCGCTCCCGCCAAGAGCTGTGTGAACAGCTCAACGTCAATCACATGATCCAGCGGATATTCCTCATCACGCTGGACAACAGTGAGTCAAAGGAAAAAAATGTCAGACTTTATCTTCTGAGTCAGAGGCTGAGAGTTAGGCAATTATGTAGAATGTGGAGCGGCAAGCTGTGCCTAATTTTGAACTTGCATTTTTGGGAGGAGTGCTGTCAAACCTGTTTTCTATAAAGCATTGTAGTTATGACAGAGATTTTCATACGCTTTGGATCAGACACAGATTGGCTTGGGCTGTGGTCCCTAAGCCTATTTTGTGTTGGATAAACATGTACCCAGGCTAGAAGGGTGACTGATGTTGACTCACAGCTAGGATATTATAGGTCTATTTTAATGACACCTGTTTTAAATAAAACTCGAGAAACACATTCCACAAGAGTGAATTTCATATTGCACAGCAGGCAAGGCATTTTATAGTGCCATCATTCAGTTTGGTCATTTGTTGTCTACAGTGATGCATATTAATGTTTCATATCATTCCTCAAGTTTTATGCCTTGTGACACTATCACATAAAAGAGTCCTGGTCTGTCAGCCACTGCTCTTTCCCAGTTTTCCAGTGTTTTCGGTTGATAAATGCAGATATACCAATACACAGGTTTTGATGTTGCAATCCTTCGTGCCATAATCCCCAGGTGGGCATTCATACAGAAGCCTGATTCAGATGTCAAACCCACAAATGGTCACTATAATGGTTGAGCGTGTGAGTGTATCTACAGTATGTCAGTGGGGTTATCAAGTGGGCACCTCCCATCACACATGTTCCAGATTAAATTAGAACCCACGACAGCTCCACAAGGCTCAGCAGTGATTCCTTGCGTCCCTTAACCGCCCCCTTCCACACCAAATACAGCTACAGCCACCTCCACTGGCCTGTATTTACACTCAGGCTGGATAAGTAGACGGTGTAGAGTGTAACTAATGCTTGTTTAAGCTACAGCCTGAGCAGTCGCAGTTGCTTTCATGATGGAATCAACTGCAGCAGAGTGACTGATTGATCAGTGTTTTAAAGTGTCCGCTGCCTGTCTGAGACGGTCTGTGTGTATGTTGTCAAGGAACCTCCTCCTCCCTCTCATCAGCCTCAATCAGACTGACAGAAAAGTGCCCAATGATGTAATTCTATTGGTCATAAATAGTAGCCTAGGCTCATCTATTGCTTTTAGTGGTGTTAGATTACAGGCTGTCTTGAAAGTCTTAATTTGAAGTTTCCAGTAAGCAACAAATGACTCACCACCCTTTTAGACAACACAGAGACCTGGGCCAGTGGCAAGCTGGCTGCGGCTGCTTGGAGATGAGTCATGACGATCTGGAAATGGAGAGTGAAAGCCCCTCTTCAGAGCCGTCTGATAAATCCCTTGACCACCTGAGTCTGTCTGAAATAAACCTGAGCGAAGTAAATAAGAGGCACAAGTAATTTATTTTGTACCTAGGGTTTTCCCTACATGTTGTGAATTTAATCCTTCTGTACCCTAGGTAACAGAATTCTAATGTTGAGTTTATTTATTTCCCAAGTGCATTTATTCCCGTATTTGTGCTTGGGTTGCTTTTAGCTTCACGTTTTGTTATTTTGAGCTATGGTTTGAGCTGCCTTAGTTCATGCACCCTGATTTCATTGTCACCCTTAGGTGATCCCAGTCTTAGAGGAGATAATGGGATCCCTCCTCGCTGTGTGTACCTGGAGGAGATGGCTGCAGACCTGGACGGACAGGACTGGCTGGACATGGACAACATAGAACAGGTTGAATGTCATCAGTCTTGTAGTGATAAATGTCCACAGTCAGCTGCTCTTTGACAGGAATATGTCACCACTTCTTTCTTTCAATGTCTTTGTTTCTCCTCAGTAAAGCACTAAAAAATTGGTACAATTTGAGAAGGGATGGGACTTTTTTTTTTAAATGCAAAGAGCAAAGTTTAAGAACAAACAAGTTCAGAATACATTCACATGCGAGAAGCAACGCTGTTGGAACTTATTAAGAAGTCTTATGTAAAAAGTAGATACAAAATGTTAGGGGATGGCATGGGATTTGTAGATTTTACATTCTATTTTAGATGGTTAGAAGAAAAATGTGTGAGTGAGCCACCTAACAGTTAAATCAGCAGCACAACAAAGTAAGCAAATGAGCAGGATGTTTTTATACTGACAGAGTTCTGCCTGTGATATTTCTCTCTGCCCTGCAGGCTCTATTTAACCGTCTGCTGCTACTAGAGCCGGGAAACCACCTCATCTACATGACCTCCTGCAGTGCTGTTAACCTGTCTGCTGACCGGGATGCTGGAGAGAAATGTGCCATCCCCTACCTGTATGCTTGCTACCAGAGAGCCAAGGAAGAGGTGGGAGCTTTACCTACATTCCTTTGTAATTTTAGCACTTTGGGGTAACTGTACTTTGAAAGAATGCTCTTTAGAGATCACCTTCTGTGTATTTCTCGCTAAATGTGGCTAACCCTGGTAACTGGAACACAGGAATAACCTTATTTCTTCATAATCTGTGCACCAGGTGACAAAAGTACCAGAGAAGCTGCTGCCGTTTGCTGTGCGCTGTAAGAACCTGACTGTGTCGAACACGCGGACGGTTCTGCTCACCCCAGAGATTTACATCACCCAGAACGTCTACGAACAGCTTCTAGACCTGCTGCTGGAGGGCGTCAGTGGAGCACGTAGGTCCTGGATTGGGCTAAATTAGATTCTGTTCTTATGTTCTCTGTTTTAAATTCCTCTCACTTTCACTTTTGTCTTGTATGTTTATATGTTTTCTTTGGTGTGGCCTCTCCTCTAGTTTTCTCTACTTACCCTCTGATAAAGTTGTAACCTGTTTTCACGGCATTTCAGAACCAGAGGAGATGGTGGAGTTTATGGAGGAGGTCATTGCTGGCCTGCTCTCTGACCAGGAGGTACGTACCTTCGGGGAAGTGGTAGTACCAGTCCTTGATATCTTCCAGGGGCGCATCAAAGACTTGGACCTGTGCCAGCCTCTGCTCTACTCCTACCTAGATGTGCTGCTCTACTTCAGCCACCAAAAAGATATTGCCAAGGTCAGGAGACATTTTGCTTGCAGTAGTTAAAGGAAAGAGCTAAATGACAGCATCAGTAATATTGAGCAATCACATAACTTTTCATAGTGGTAACCTGACCTTCAGAGTACTATCCAACTTTCAAGTTTATGTGATGTCAGTGCCCAAAAATGTCAAAACCTTTCATTTTCTCCTCTGCTCCCAGGTGTTGGTGGAACACATCCAGCCCAAAGACCCAGCTAATGGTTTGCAGTACCAGAAGAGCCTCCTGGGGGCGGTGCTGAGTATCTCCTGCCTGCTGAAAACCCCAGGTGTAGTGGAGGGACACGGCTACTTCCTCAACCCCTCCCGTTCCAGCGCTCAGGAGACAAAGGTCCAGGAGGCCAACATCCACCAGGTGAACAGATGCACTTTCGTTTGAGGTTGTTGTTTTGTTTGACATTTTTTCATTGTAAGAAACACCAGCTGCCCTGAATTAAATTGGAGCTAGATTGGAACGATATGGAGTCGTTTAAACAAACAATCATTTAATACTTTTTTCATTATGAATTTGAATCAGAGCGGTGCTATGCAATTTACTTTGGCATGAGATGTATTTTTTCCCTTGACTAAACTGAGGTGAGCTGCCCATAGGAGCCAAGCAGATTTAGTGAAAAGCATGAATATTCACAAAGAGAATTGTGCAAACATGCAATAATAATAATTTAATGTTTATAATAATGTAACCTCATTTATGGAGACTCACTGATTTCAGTGTGACTTTGGGATCAATAGATATAGATGATCACTCATGTCAGTGCAAGTTCAGGATCAATAGATATAGCTGATGAAAATGAGCACAAAATGTTTTAAAATTTTTGGTACGGACCAACCTATACTGCTCGCAGCTAAACATAAAGAAAATATGTTGCTCTTCAATATAAAATACTGAGGACTACACACAAAAAAAAGGGTTTTCAGAACATTTCTGTACAAATCCATTTACATTAACTCCAACTTTATGCCATATCTTATATATATATATTCTTAAATACTCATAAAACTCACTGACGTTATGTGCTGAGAGCATCATGATGGAATGTTTTCTTACTCCAAATCGTAAATTATGTGGTTAGTTTTACCGTTTGTGTTTTTGCGCCTCCACCATCACCACCTTTTGATCGTTTGCTTGTCCTGTAAGTCATTCATTAAAGAAAACTGCAGTGTAAAAAATACCATCAGCTCTAGTCAGATGGTATATTTAGACTGAGCCATTAATAAACCTTTAAGAAAAATAAATCACTCTGTGACAGTCTCAGCATGGGCATCAGTCGAGTTTGGCAAGTTGCAGCACTTGCTATCCTTTACCCTAAGTGAGTCCAAATTTGATTTTGTGGTTTTTATCACTGTAATGGCTATATCTTAAAAAATGACATCAGGGGAGCATTCAGGACCAATGTTCCTATAAGCTGTGTGTTTAATATTTCATTGCATTGATCAAATAATAATTTGTTGTCCATCATCATTCACTGCTCCACTCTGTTTCCAGAAATGTAATGGATATAGTAAGTGGGTTTGGAAGTTTTGCAGGCAAATAATGCAGATACTTCGCCATAGTTTAGTCTTAATTGAATTGATGTTGCTGGCCCTCTGCCCATACTGTGGTTTTTATGAATAATCCCTCATGTCTTTTTGAAACAATTTTGCATTATGTGCCATTACCTCTTCTCCTAAAATATGAAGATCTTCTGGGAATATTTTTTGGCATTTCGCCTTGTAAGCTCTGACATATCTAGTATGCAACAGCGTCAAGCCAGCGAGAATAAACGTAGGACTGCAACATTCAAAAGTAAAAACACGTCTTGATGAACATGTGTTTCAGCATACATTGCAAGGTGCTGAAGTGAAATAAAGAATACATTTAAGTAAGTGCTTCACCAAACCATTGTTGAAAATTAATTAAATTATTACATGGAGCAATTACTTTAAAGGGCTATGACAATTAGAAAAATGGTTTTCTACATTAAGTATTGACCAAATAAGTAGGGCACTGACAGAATATTGGGCCTGCCTGCCTGCACTCATTTATTAATCATCAATGGTAGCATAGTGAGCAAAACTCTCAGATCCAGCTCACCCAAATAAATCTCCATTTGTCTATAGCTCATTTTAGTTCATGAATAGTAAATTGTATCTGAAAGTAATACATCATGACCTTGCTGGTTTGTTCACAACGTCTTTACTTAGTTATTTATGCCGCTTTTATCCCCCTAACTCATAGCTGGCGTGCCATAATAAAGACCATCCTGCAATTAGAAAGGGAGGGCTGCTGATGAAATGGGCAGGGACTTTTCAGAATTTATGCCTTTTGGGCTTGTAATTATGCAAGGGTGCGCACGTTGCAAATGTATTGACATTGTATGGAGCTAATGGTCTTTACTCCCTTGTTGTTCAGTTTATGGGCCAGTTCCACGACAAGCTGCACCAGATCCTGAAGAACCTGCTCCAGCGCTCCGGCGAGACGCGCCACCTGCTCCTCTCTTGGTTGGGTGGCTGTCTGCAGGCCAATGCCGGCCGTACAAAGATATGGGCCAATCAGATGCCCGAGATCTTCTTCCAGATGTACGCCTCAGATGCTTTCTTCCTAAACTTGGGTGCAGCACTGCTAAAGCTGTGCCAGCCCTTCTGTCGGCCGCGTTCACCCAAACTACTCACCTTCAACCCCTCCTACTGCGCCCTCAAGGAGCTGAGCGAAGAAGAGAGGCGCAATCGCAACGTGCATGCCCGAGGTTAATATGTCTGTGAAAAAGAACGTGAAAGAGTGTCACAGCTGTTCCCTTTCACCACTTTCAACCCACGTTTTCCCTTTAATTTTAGCAATTCTGAGGTTTGATGTTTTATTAATGGCAGTAGGATTTTCAGGTAGAATATTCTCAGTTACATGACTAAATGACGACCTGTCTCCTGCGCCAGGTCTCGACAAGGAAACCTGTCTGATCCCTGTGCCCCCTCAGCAGCCGGTGGAGTCGGCCCAGTCCTACAGCCTGCTGACTGAAAACCTCATCTTCACACAACTCACCCTGCACCTCGGTTTCCACAGGTGCACACACACATACACACACACACACACACACACACGCAAAAACACAAACATGCACAGATCTTCCATAAAGAAGTTCAAGAGAAGCTGGAGACTTTCTTCGCTTGAAGACAGCAGCAGTTTCAGAGCTCCCACAACAATAGTATATATTCCTCATGTTTGCACCATATGTCAGCATTAACCTGTGTTTGTGTCTTCTTTTTGTGTTTGTGCACCTGTCTGCATGCATTATGTGTATGTGCAGACTCCACGAGCAGATGGTGAAGATGAATCAGTCTCTCCACCGGCTCCAGGTCACATGGCAGGAAGCCCAGCGAACAGGCAGCCCCATGTCCGAGCAGCTCCTTGAGCAATTTGAGCGTCTAATGATCGTTTACCTATCTACCAAAGCTGCGGCCACACAGCCTGCCATGCTGCAATGCTGCCTGAACCTCCAAGCCTCCTCTGCTGCTCTCCTGGTTCAGCTGGGCCTGGGAAACCAGGGGACTGAACATTTACCACTCACCTTCCCCCTGCCTTCCCTACAGAATAGTATGCTGTGCTATGTACCAGGTAGGTCACATAAAAATGCAGTCAACTAAAAAGCCTAGCCGTGGGATAGAGAATTTAAATATTTTGAATTTGCTGCAGCTGTGCATGCAATGTAGGAAACATCCCTCAAAGGATATTTACTGTAGTAGAAGTCAGTAACTTGTTCATTTATGTTGAATATTCTCAGCATTGCAGTCATTACATAAGTATGCCTTTTTCTGTCTCTCAAGAGTTTTTTGCAGAGAACTTGGGAGATTTTTTCATCTTCCTGCGTCGATTTGCAGACGAGGTTTTGGAGTCGTCTGCTGAAAGTCTGGAGCAGATCCTTAACTTCATCACTGTCTTCATGGGCAACGTAGAGAGGTACAAGACCAGTGGTGTAGTCGAGGCCATACGCACGTATACGCCGTATACTTACCTTTTTCCCGGGGCTGTTTGCGTATACTGACTTCTAAGGATCAATATTTGCGTATACCCTTGATATACCCACTTTTTAACTGCTTAACAAGCCCGTAACCTACTGTCTTTATAGCTTCCCATACCTCTCCCAGGTCACATAAAGGGTTAAACTTTGAGTAGAGCGTGGAACAGATGTAACTATGAGCGAATCGCACTCGCAGCCTTTTAGTATGGTTTCAGCCAATCAGTTGGTTGGACCTGCCTCTGACGTTGAGATCTGTCTATAGCGCAGATCAGAGCACCAGGCTTTGCATCGAGCAGCTTCCCATATTCCCTCCTGCAAGGCATTCACAGACATACCAAAAGCAAAGCGAATATTCGCCTCGCGTTACTCGCACGAGTTTGACCGCGCGACAACACTCTAGTTACTCGCGCGAGTAACGGGAGGACACAACCCGCGAATATTCGCTTGAATACCAACAAATTCGCGTTTGGTGTGAACACAGCAGAGAACGGTAGAATATCACCCAAGTGAACCTAAAAAATCGATATATTTGCTATAGCATGATAAAATTACTTAATCACTGCCATACTTGTAGAACTCTAAAGGCTCCATCCGCGCTGTTCGTCG
>OMOV01042135.1:3764-14623 GCA_900312565.1 Beryx splendens | reverse complement strand
AATTATAAGGTATCACTGCTATGTCCATCTGTTAGGGAGCAGACCCTACTCAGTCCCATTCCGAATGCTTTTTCTCCACCCCAGTGGCTGTGCTTCTCTTTCCCTTTATCCGTGGGCTGCTTACCAGACGTATGAATGGTCACCTGGCTATAAGACCAGAGCACTGTGGAATGTCATTTTGCATGAGGCAGGACAAAGAGTTTGGCTTTAGGAGGACGGGTGGAGGGAGGAGGAAGGCATAGAGAGTCGAGGTGGGGTTGTGGGGTGGCTGGGGTGGGTGGGGTCACCCATGATGATAATGTCACCTACAAGTTTGATGACATTACCTATCGTAGACCTTTTTTATTGGCATGAAAATGTCATTTGCTTCTTTTCCCCTAACAGTGTTGCAAATACTGTATGTTTGTCTGGTTATTCACATGTAATGAGAGCAGTAGGATGACTGGATGACACTGGCATATTGGGCTATGAAGAGCCTTGCATTCAGTCCTTTGTATTGTATGGCTTTTGTTGTTATGGATGACCACAGACAAGTGAGCACGCTATGGAGTTTGCTCACCCTTTTCATGTAACTAAAAACCCTGTATTGATCATGCAAAGACAACATCGCTGAGGACAGCTTTTCAGACAGTCCCAGTAATGAGACTTCTAACAGGTATTGTGTTACCTAAAGGGGGCAGCAAACCTGACTGTGGATTGATGATTGTTTTTTTTTCGCACAGCAAAGCATCTCTAGTCCTCATCCATAAGCACCCTTGTGCAAAATTTGATCTGATCTCTCTAGAGGATCATTTGACATAAACTGTTACATGACACACACTGTGGCATAGTTGATGTCTTTCTTGTTTTTAAGGGTTTTAAGGTCAGTACACTGAACCAGCCTCTGTGTGTGTTATTTGTGTGCACATGTACACTTATGTCATTTCTGAGTGTGGAGTAGAAGACTGGAGATGCAACTGTTTTGGCCCAGTGCCGTTGGTTTTTAGTTCTACTAACAGCAGCCCTCTCTATGCCCCCCACAATCCTCCCCCGCTCTCCACCCCTGCCCCCTGCGGACAGCATATGCGTGAGGCTGCAGAGCGGAGGCAGCAGCTAGAGTTGGAGCATGAGCAGGCCTTGGCTGTACTCAATGCAAAGCAGCAGGAGATTGACCTTCTTCAGAAGGTAAGGGATACCAGGTTACACCATACTAACAGCACCGCAAGGCTGGCCTTTCTTGTTTGCCCAGCCTGTGCCCGTGTCAGGAGTCAAAGAGCTTTGTGTTGAGCCGTGGCGCTATACATACAGTACAACAAAGGTGAACGACAACTCAAAGACTGCATTAATGAACTGAACTGGTGTGAGAATTATTGCCTGGAGATTGAATTTGGTTTTCAATTCTGTCACTGTGCTGTCTGAGAATAGAGCAATTTGCTTTTCATAGACTAGGACACCCACTCACCTCTATCAACATATTCATCAGGGTTCAAAGAGCTTTGTGTTCAGCAATTTTGCTACTATAGCCACTCCAGTGTATCCTCTTAAACCCCTTCCTTCAGCTGTCTATCATGCTCCAAGCCTGCCCAGACAGAGTGTTCAACATCTCAGGAGTACTCCTCTTGTTTGTTACAGCGAGCGACTCAAAAGGCTAAAACCTAGAGTAGATATGACACTTTTGGAGGCTTGCTTAAAAAAATGCTGGCCGAGATTATTTGATGGTTGGGCTGCCTCCTCTGCGCACTGGAGCCGACTGTAATGTGAAAGCAAGCCTAGCGATGGCTGAGATGGCTGATAGTGTGAACGTGATAGGAATTGTCACCAACGCCTCCTCTGGACCCACAGCTGAGAGCCTGTACCTCAGTGTTGCTGCTGCTGCAGTGTGCCTCCAACTTTAGAGTCAGCCATTAACGGGCAGAGTTCTCAGCTTTTCTCTCATTAGCAGAAGCTCATTACTGTGTTATCTTCCTTCAGAGACACTGGCTGGTTTCTGCATTCTCTTAAATTAATTGCCTACGAAGTGGATTTATGAAATTGGAAAGTCCACAGATGCTCTCTCATTCGTGTGGAACATTTGTTTCTCTCAACAGATGTCTCTAGTCTCCAAAAGTAAACTAGCATGTATTATGCTATGTTTTTTATACAGTACAATGGTTCTGTGGCCTGCCTTGAAACCAAAGTTTGAAGTTTTTACTGGTTCTGTATGACCCAGGCTTGGCCATAGTATATACATAAATAAACAATGGAAACGTGTCTCCAGAGGTTTGCAGAAGAAGAATATTTTGAGTCTCACTCTCTCACACCTGTTTCCCAGGCTCAGGTTGAGGCTAAAAAGGAACATGAGGGCGCCGTCCATCTGTTAGAGGTGAGTGTCTGGACACCAGGGGGGTGGTGGGGGCGGGGTGGCTGTGAGTGTAAGTGCGTGACTGCTACTGGAGTGAATGGAGTGGGTCAGCCTGCCGGTCAGACATGTAAGCCTGGCGACTCCTGTTGACCTCATTGGCTGAAACCTTTTGCACATTTTCAGTTCTTCATATATTTAATATGGATCTATATGGATATTGCTTTTTCCCCCACAATATGGTTAAATGACTTGGTAATCACCCTTTTCAACCCACTGAACAGGGTTTTGTAAATATCAATCTTTCAAATTGATGTGTAAATCATAAACAATATCATACATGGCCATTATCTATCTATTATTTCATCTTTCTATAATTATTGTAATCAAGTGATATGTATGCATGAGTGCCACAGCAGACCTTAATTTCCACAGCGTTTTTCTTTGAAGATGTGTATGAGTGATCACATGTGTAATTGTGCTTAATTTCTTTCCAACATCTCTTTTCACTGTATTGGTGTGTGTGTTTATGCACATACAGAACCACTTGGACAGCATGCAGGTATTTCAGAATTGTTTTTTATTTACTTACTTGATATTTCTTCCACCTCTCCCAGTACAGTCCATAGGATATACTGTACCCCTCTGTTTTCTTTGGCTCTGGAGGTATGGTTATGGAATACCATATTGCAATTTATGATTTCAGTCTTGTATTTATGGTAAAACTGATCAGTTATGTTTTGTTCACATGTGGTACTGCAAAGGTACAACTCAAAGACTATTTTAATGAACTAATTTGATGTGAGAATTACTGCTTTTGGATTGAATTTGGTTTTCAGCACTGTTACTGTGCTGCCACAGTATAGAGCAAGCTTCTTTCCATAGGCTATAACACCCACTCGCCTCTATGAACATTTTCATCAAAGCAAACAGCCTTTTATTAAGTCACAAGTTGTGGGCTTTTTGAAGGGCTGGAACATTACTGATGGCATAAATTGGAGGTCTTTCAGACTTGAACATAAA
This sequence comes from Beryx splendens, assembly GCA_900312565.1. Lineage (NCBI taxonomy): Eukaryota > Metazoa > Chordata > Actinopteri > Beryciformes > Berycidae > Beryx > Beryx splendens. Next base: position 11,283 of record OMOV01042135.1, on the reverse strand, counting down.
GTAAAATTTAGCTACAGTTGCTTAACAATTAATGAAGGAACTCTAATCATAAACCATGTTTCAGAATGAATATGCATAGACTTCAATCAAAGATGGCTGCCTGAGGAACCCACTGACCGATCTCATTTCCACATGCTCAAAGCTCATAGACACAGTGGGAGGTGCAAATTTACAACCAGCAGCATCAACAGTGAGGCATTAAAACTCTCAATGCATACACATAGAAAAACAAAAAACATCAGAATACATTTAGTAAGTGCAGAAAACAATAAGTAAAATACATTGCAATAAAACTGGTCTTTCAGTAGTCTTCATTCATTGCAGGTCTTTCAGACTTACCATCTAGAACAAGCCCTTTTATTTCTTGGCTATCATGGAAATAAAGTCAAAGTCAGCTCTGTGCATTGTGGCAAAACTCTATCAAAGGATCACAGTGGATGTGATCCTTTTTCATTGTAGTGGTAGCATTGCATGTGTTATCCAGCATGTGATTCAAACAGCGTCTACTCGTCATACAGTTGTGAAATGTATGATGCCAACAAGCTATTCACCCTTTGTGTTAATTCACTAATTTACTAATTTGCCAATGCAAGAATTAGAAAGGTCACCCCTCCTCTAATAGCATGTTCATGTCCAGCCAAACAATAACTTGTCTGCATGAAATGCACTCGCAGTTCTTAAACAGAACAGCTTAGAAAGTAGTGCAGCAGGCATTGCTGTGCATTGGGCAGTGCTGAAAATTCCATGGTCGCTGCAGTGTCCCCCTCAGTGTCTGTGGTTTAGATTGCCTTAGATGGAAGATTACGTGGTGTTCAAGACCTGGTTGTCAACGAACCATCATTTAACTTCAGAAGAAATCATGCACTAGCACCTGGGATTTCCATTATGCCTGCCCATGCAATTACAGTACGTTCAGTTTGTCAGTTTCATTACTTTTGATGAATCTTGCCTTTGTTTTACTGTTTCTGTGCAATGAAGTTGAGCATTTTTTGGTATGCTTACTCCCTCATAGAAAGAGGTTACTCCTCAGAGTCATATGCATTAACTGTAGTCTTGCATGTGATTTATATACTGTACTGTGAATAGTAGTTTAGGAGTTTAGGAAGTGTTGCTCTGTAATGACTGATCTCCATGTTTCAAGTCCGAAATTCCATTCCACATTCTATTTGTGTGTAGATGTTAGACGTGCAGCGCCGTATACGTATGTACGTACGTATGTGTATACTCCAGATTTTTCTTGTGTAGAATGTGCACTCCTGCATTCCGCTTTAACCTAATTTCCTCTTGTTCTGTCACTTCCTCTTGTTTGCCATCCTCTCTCCCTCTCTCTCTCTCCCTCTCTCTCTCTCTCTCCTCCCTGACTATGTCATCAGGCCAAAGTCCGTGAGCTGGAGGAGAAATGTCGGACTCAGAGTGAGCAGTTCAACCTCCTGTCCAAAGAGCTGGAGAAGTTCCGGCTGCAGGCTGGGAAGTTTGATATCCTCAGCACTGAACCCTTAACCGTATGCGAATCCCCTGGATCGCCCAACAAATCCCTGTCCCAGCTCCTTAATGGACTGGCCGCACCCATAGGGAAAGGTGTGTGGGATCTTACTGATCCTCAGTGCTTTCACTCCAGTATGCTTTCTGTCCAGGTTTGAAAAAGAAGTCATTATCTGATGTTCATTGCTCTGTATTTCAAAAATACAGAACATTCTTTGACATGAGACTGTTTTGTAAGTAAAGGTCTCAAGGTAGCTAGCAGCTTTAATAATACTACGCTACAAGTTTTACTTTCATGCCTGCAATAATTTTACAAGGGTAGGGGTCACATGTTCAAACGATGGATATCTCCTTAGGGAATGAAGCTAAATAAATGAAAGAGAACACCAAGGTTTTTTTTTGCATGTCATTGCCCATTCGTAGAAAAGCACAGTGCTAGTGAATAAACATATCATTCCAGTCATTTGAGAGCTGTTTACCTGAAGTACTATATAGTGGTGCAGGTCCGGGTAAACGATCAAGTAGCGTATAATGAGAAAGACATCACAGCTGAAACTAGAAGTCTGGAAGTCAGTGCTTCAGACTTACACTGGAGTAAACACTGAACTGCTAATGAAATAATCAATCATAGTGAAAAATAGCCTTTAGCCGCCAAAGCTTGTTCTCTGTTTGTTTTAGACTCATTTTCAGTCAATACACAAATGCTGTAGCAATTAGTAATTATCCAGGGACTGTACCTTTGGTTAGCCTACATATTTGCATACTGTAAATACTGTATGTATTTGTAATTTGTACTCTTGCTATAACTTTTAATACATTTTATGCAGTAAGAAATAATAGGAAACTGAAGAATGATAAATGAGAAAATACCTGCTCAACAAAGTGATTGCTGGTGTTAATTGCTACAGCATGCAATAAACTAAGAGCGAAGCAGCCTGTAAATTAAGGGCATAATTACTCTTGTTCTGGTTTACATTTTGACACTGTATTGCATTGAATGAGTTTACATCATACAACACTTTTACACCGTGTTGAACTTCAGTTAATGTTTTTTTCCAAACATGGATACATAATATAGTGTTTATTTAATGAACTCTTATTACTTTTGGTAATATGGTTTTATTTGGCACGGACTTTGATATCATTTTTTGATATCATTTCCGTTAGAGTTTCATGTGAATATCTGCTTCATTTGTTCCCCAGGCAATGAGACTGCAATGAGCAGATCTTTGATATCCGAGTTCATTCGACCTCTCCAGATCAGCGGGGACAAGCCTGAGCTCCTGTCCGTCAAGCCAACATTCCTCACCCGCAGTCGAGCCAGCAGCCCCAGACGGCCTTTCCTCTCGGAGGTATGCCTTCTCATTGTGTCTGTCTGTACACTGTACGGCACCTTTCTTCATTTGCATTTTAGACGTTTAGCTGACGCATTTATCTAGAGCAACTTACAATAAGGGCAACAGTCTAATAAGCTTAAAGCTGCAGGAGGCAATATGTTTTAAGTAAAAATAGACCCGTCTTATCAGCCTAAATCACAAAGTGGGGCTGCAACAGAGGAGAGTGGGTCATCCCCACTAACTGAGACATTATAGATTTGCCCCACATGCCTAAATGAAATTCTCACGTCAGGTATGTACCTCTCCCCCTCTGGAAGTGACAAATCAGATCTTAATAGTGAAATACAGAGAAAGCTGGACTCTTTTGCCTCTCTTGTCTCTCTAGTAAACTTTGGTTTCAAGCATCACAGATGTGTGCTGTTCACTGATGTCACGGTACAGGATTTCTGGGTAGTGAGGTTCAAATTTGTAAAACTGTTACTTATCACTGCCATTTGGAGTTGCCAACGTGTGAAGTCCCCTAGTGCAGCTTTAAAATCCTTTCAGATACTATTCGATTCTCAATCTAATGTGTTAAAGTGAACAAGAGAAAATCCACCCATCAGTGATGCATGAGACTTCCTGGATTTGTCCATACGAGCCCATGTGGTTGGGAATGACCACTGGTGTGGAATGTTCTCGGTGCACAGGAAATGAAACTAGAAAATGCATGTTTTATGAACTGCTTTAAAAGAAAAAGAAAAATACAAGGTACAGGTTACCCTACAGCAAGATATTTCCACTTTCAACATTAAATATAATGCCTCTCAGTCTGTTGTTCCTTTGGTATCCTTTGGTATAAAGCGATCACAGACCGAGTTGGTAAGAGCATGATGTGTGCAGTTCACCGATGTCACTTTTCATGATTTCTGGGCATTGACCTCCTAAAATTAAAATAGTTACCTCTTGCTGCCATTTTGGGTGGCCAACGTGCAAAGATAGCATGGTGCAGCTTTAAATTCCTAGAGCAGCAACATTACAAGTAACCAATAATAATGAATGCAAGGGTCAAACCCATAGAGCCCTGAGAACAGATGCAGCAAACATTCCTGTGTCCCTAAAATGATCCTGTATGATGGAGAAGTGCATGATAAAGAAGTAAGAATTGAAGAGAATAGATACGATTTGTCAAGCCATACTTTCTAATTCTTGCTTCTTCTCTGTGTCTTCAAACGTCAGTTACATTGGCCCATAAGTCAAGTCTGCTTATTCCACCAAGCACTCATTCAAACCATGATTAACTCTGTATGAGCTTGCTGAAGTATCAATGTGTGAATGGCTGACAGCGAGAATAAGTGAATAATTGACCCTGATTTCCTAAAGGAGATAGATTGTGTTATTATTTCCAGCATGGTTGCTATACTATACTGTTCTCTGGCATTCTAAGCCTGAATTTTATTCATCCGTGAAAGGTTTGCCAAGTACATTTGGTCTTTGTCAGCCATGCACTACTTCACAGTCATACACACCTGGGAGCAGTCCAGGACAACCAGTCCTCTACTACAAAAAGCGTCATTCACTTTCCTTGTCCCGGCTAGTCCAGGGATTTGAACCGGTGACCTTCCAGTCACATGCCTGCTTCTCTAACCCTAAAGCTCATCTCACTGTGATAGAGGAGGGTTGGCTAAGGCAGCACATAATGAAAACCCATCATTCTCCCACTACAGAGCACCGAAATTGTGAAACTGTGTGAAAGACCCAATATGTTTGTTTCTACACTTTGCCTCTGAGGGGTTTGTCACTTATCAAAGTTTTATGGGAATTTATGAGTCTCTACTTTCATAAGGGGCAAAATCAGTTTAACTTAGAAAGTACGCTTTGGCTTTCTGTACAGATAAAGTGACGCTCCAAAAGAAAAACACTGGGAAGGATTTTCTTTGTCTTTACACAGGGTATTTGTGTTTTCTTTCCCTTCACTAGATGGACAAAGAACTCAGCTCAACCACCAGGTCCAAGCCGAAGTTCACAGGAAAGGTTCGTCTGTGCATTGCTCGGTACAGGTATGTATACACAAACACTATACACACAATTACTTATTCAAGATCTATCCACGGTTTATCATGTTTGAATTGAATCAAACAAAATTACAGCTTAAATTATATCTCATAGGTGTTTGTTTGTTTTTTGTTCCAGTGCAGGATTCAGCTTAATACGAGATGCCTAAAATTTTTAGAAGCCTTTGTTATTGATCAAGCCCCACGTTGGGCAATATTTCAGTTTTTGTTTCTAACAAATTGGCATCAACCTCTTGTTTGCGTTTGAATTCAAGTCAGTGTTGCATGACATCATTACTCTCAAAATTGCCTACAAGCCCTTTCAAGTCCTTGTAATGCTCTAGCTATGGAAGTGCAGTATACTGAATGGTTAATATGCAGTTTTGAGAGTAAATGCTAACCGGAGCTTTTGCCAATATTTTAGACACCCAAACACCAAAGTGAAGTGACGTCCAAAGGGAGGGCCTGGGTAATGATCAATATGAAAGGCTGCTAAAAATCCTGAACCATCCCTTTAAAATGAACTGGTAGCTCAGTAGCCTGGCATGGATAGGCTGTGTAGAGTATTTGCTTTGTCTCACAGAGCTTTAGCTGTGGTCTTAATGATGCAGTGTTTCTCTCACCAAAGAAAATTACCTGTCAGCACAAAAAATAATTGGAATCCTCAGAACACAAATATGTGAAACAGGTCCAGCGCTTTCCACCCACACCATCTTTAGCTCTCTCATTTTGCCTGAAAAAAATATATTCTTCATATTTTTGAAGCAGCCCTCAGCAAATGCCTCTTTCCCAGACTTACATATTAGGGTAGTGCAGTGTTTAAAATTAAACAAAAAATAGACATTGAATATTTGGATGGGTAGTAATTGTTTGAATTCTTTCAGATTAGTGTAAAATATAATACACGGACTGTACATCACCTTGACAGCTGAACTACTGTATATATTTATGTTTTTGCACTGTAGTTATAATCCCTATGACGGGCCCAACGAGCATCCTGAGGCTGAGCTCCCCCTGGTGGCAGGGAAGTACCTCTACGTTTACGGGACGATGGACGAGGATGGCTTTTATGAAGGTCTGATATGCCCTTATATAATTTAATCTGTTCTTCTCGTATCACAACAATATCAACTGTCTCTTTATCCTCTCTTGTCCTCTTTGTTCCTCAGGAGAGCTGCTGGATGGACAGCAGGGCCTTGTCCCCTCCAATTTTGTGGATTTTGTCCAGGATGAGGAGACGCACTCTGTTCAGCACCGAGACGGGGCTAAAGAACCTGGCTACCTCAACCACAGTAGCCTGGGGACTCAGAGACTGGGTGCTGGCATGGGCACGGGCTTGAGCACAGGCTTGAGCACGGGCTTGAGCACGAGCTTGGGCACGGGCTTGGGCACCGGCACGAGCATAAGCAGCCTGCTGTCTGACAGTAAGCTGGACTGCCTCAGCACCAGCAGCCTGGGCATGGACCTCCTGGGCACCTGCAGCAACGGGACAGGAACCCTGGATGTCAGCATTGACGAGGTTGGCGAAGACATCGTGCCTTACCCCCGCCGCATCAACCTGATCAAACAGCTGGCCAAGAGCGTGATCGTCGGCTGGGATCCCCCCGTGGTCCCACCGGGCTGGGGCTCCATCAGTGGCTACAACATCTTGGTGGATAAGGAGGTGCGCATGAGTGTTCCCTTTGGGGGCAGGACAAAGTCTCTCATCGAGAAGCTCAACCTGGCCACCAACACCTACCGCATCTCGGTGCAGAGCATCACCGACAGGGGCCCGTCGGACGAGCTGCGGTGCACTCTGCTGGTGGGAAAGGACGTGGTGGTGGCGCCCTACTACCTGCGGGTGGACAGCATCACACAGGTTTCCGCTGAGCTCTCCTGGATGCCCAGCAACAGCAACTACAGTCACACCATCTTCCTCAACGGTGCGGAGTACGACATGGTCAAGGCGGGGGGCTACAAGTACCAGTTCTTCAACCTGAAGCCCATGACGGTGTACAAGGTGAAGGCTGTGGCGCGGCCGCATCAGGTGCCTTGGCAGCTTCCCCTGGAGCATAGGGAGAAGAGGGAGATCTCTGTGGAGTTCTGCACTCAGCCTGCAGGTCAGCCTCCGCAACATTCCTCAACTCGCATTTCACTTTTATCTGTCATACTGTGCCACCCTCTCATGCAAGGAGGCAGGCAGGCTATTTTTGGTTTTCTGGTTGATACTGCCATACCTTCTTAGCATAACTGTTGTCATCAGTCTGTATTTTTCATTCATAGGACGTATTTATGATGAAGAGGAACTGTAGTTCTGCAGTTCTCTCCCAGTCTTATTGTTGTTATTGCAGTGCATTATTGCTTGCTGGCTCAAAGTCATCTGATAATTTAGAATGAAAGCCATCTGATTATTTACAGCAGACACAGCAATCTATTTATTTACTCAGTGACAAGCTTTGAGCCCATTACATTTACAAATGCAAACCTGACAAACATCTGAGACCTTGTTTTCATTTTTTCCCCAGCCACTTTTAGATTGCCCTCAAGGACTTGTGTGTACCACTGCGATAAGAGAATGGTAGAAATGCATGCATGGTAGAAAGAGGGGGGGGGGGGGGGAGAAAAAGTGTAAGGACTGGCATTACAACAGACATCCGCTAAAAAAAGCAGCAAAAAAGCGGAGAAAAC
>OMOV01042133.1:18070-28834 GCA_900312565.1 Beryx splendens | reverse complement strand
CCGATCTGGCAGTGGGTATGGGAGGGGGTGGTTTCACTGGAAATGGTAAATAGGATTATAACAGGGCTCCAGTGTTGCCTAGAAGACAAAAGTGACTGATGATTAGCTTAATATTTGTTGCACAATGCAACATTGGCTGAACATTGTGAACATTTATTGCTAGTGCCAGGCACTTTCAGCAAGCATTTCATCACACCCGACTGTGGCCCTGTGAAATCCCTTGTAATTTTACAAACAGTCAGCGTGTTTGAGAGGGGGAAAAAAAAAAGAGAGCACATGTTATCGGCGGCTGCCTGATGTGCCTTCTATACCTTGAGGCACGGTGCTGGAAAATTCAGCGTGAACTTTCGACACTTAAATGCTAAAATGCGACTGATTTGGGATGATAATAGGCGCCCTAATAGAAGCTGATCTTTTGCAATGGCTTGGAGTCTTATTGCACACAGCTGTAATGCAATGTGAGTAGACAGTTAGGGGAAAAAAATGGAGAAAGGCACAGATAGTGAAGGATAACACAACGCATAATCCTCCTTGCTGGCTGAGAGGGAAACATGTCTTGTAGTGCGCTGCTATGCATCAGGGTCGGTCGGAGGTAGCTGCAGATTGGAGAGGGAGCAGGAGACGGGGCAGGAGACAGTAAGTGGAGTTGGCAGAGTGAGGATCCAGGCAAGGGGCTTGACGGTGTAAGAATGGAGCTGACCCCTCAGCCCTCCAAGATCCACAAATGGACGGAGGCGTTGGACGGGACAGGCCTGGAGTCAGAGACCTGTTCAAGGTTGACAAGAGCTGGGGTCAACCTTCACCGAGCCCTACTGTAAACAAGCTGCTGGAAGAAACCTAAAGGGCTCGAAGCAGGAGTGCTTCCATGGTAATTCTCCGCTTATTGTCATGCTGAATTGGCCTTAGATATTTGAGGGCTGCCTCAAAGGGAAGGCTCTTGTGAGTGCGCTGCACCAGTCCCTGCTTCAGCTGCGGCAACAATCATGAAAATTATATGGTAATTACTGATGTGGTGAGAATTTAATTAGTCCCCTTTTATTGAAAGTGATCCTAATGCTTTGAGTAGTGATATGGAACAGAAATATTTTTCGATGGAGGCAAAGCTGGATTTTAATGCGTTTGACTTTATTGTCTGATGAAAACAGACTTACCAGCAGGCAAGCTACTCCATGAGAGCCCATTTACATGATAGTAGCTGTCAGGACTTTTGATAAATTGGGGGAATGGCATGGGAGCAGGTTCAATTATTGTGGAGATAAATGTGGCTGTCTTTCTGACTTGGACTACGTATGTGTTAAAAAAATAAACTTGTGGTCATCAGTGTTGTACATCATCTCATCAACAAGCGGGGGTCCTATGGTGACCATGTCCCAGGCAGACAGACGGTTTGTCAAGATTTTTAATTAGTAATGGGGGGTCTCCACGGGACGGGCCTGGTGGAGGGGCGAAACACGAGCCAAGTCCCATCCTGCTCACTCTGCCATGGGCACCAAGGTAAAGCCACGATACACAGACAGATAAAGACACAGTTTTAATCCAATTTCATTGTAACTATATGATTTATTTCCACATAGGTTTTGCCAGCAATCTTTCACTAAATTCATACTCCGTAACAGAATGTGTGTGTTGTGTGTTTGAACGTACGTGTGTGTGTATGCCAATATGGATTTACTATTCTTCCTTTTCATGATTAGTAGCCTATTACTATTTTAAGCCTCCTAATCATGCAAAATGTGCTATTTAATGAGTTTAGTCTCATTTAAAGCATCTTTTACACGCAGTGGATATTAAAGCACACACATCATGCCCACTCAGAGTGAGGGAGAGGGAGAGAGGGAGACGGAAAACCGCCAGCAGTGACACGCGCACTTGCATTATTATTATTTCTGATGCATTTAATATCCTCGGTTTAAGCTTTGAAGACAATCTTTGGGGAATATTGAATCTAACCATTCTCTTTTGCCCCGGATTCCTCTCTCAGACAAAACTTTGTTAATTAGCCCCATACCTATAGGCAGAGTTTTCATTTTCTGACTTTTCCATGATATTATTAAAGATGCTGCTGACTCTTCCCACCCTGCTTCTTCCTTCTCCTCTGTTGTCTTGTTATCCGAATGTGCCATTGGCACTTTTTACATGCAAATTTGGGCCAAGCATTTTTCCAGCATCCTCCCATACCATTAATGGCTGTGGCCCACGGATTGGCCCTCCACGCTGGTTGAAGCAGAGTCTTCCACAGTTCTGTATGCCTCCTTAAGGCCCTCTTAACCCAATCCACACCAGCACTGCCTTGTTAGGAGTTATCTCAGCACCCTTGTTCTGGAGTAGTTCAAAGTCTTCACAAATCCGGCTGTCAAACTAAAGTTAGGCATGGGACCTTTTAGAATGTATTTTAGAAATCAATAGGCCTTCCCAACCCCACCCCCTCCTCCTTTCTTGTCTTTCTCATTCTATAAACTTGCCACAAATTCCTTTAAAGTCTGGCTAAATTTTGCTCACCATTTTTGCCTGGAACATGTTACCCTACATTTAGTTTTTTTTCCGTTCATATTTGCATTTTTGTACTGAGGCACTTAGTTGGAGTGTAAAATTCATAGATGGAAAGTCATGTGAAGAAACCGTGAGAGTGATTTCATTTGCAAAGGAAATCACTGTTGGTTGTTAATTGGCCGAAATCAAATAATACTGCATAATATTACATTTTAGAATGGGTGTGAAGTTTCCACTCGTCCTTTTTTTCCCTTGTCTATTTTTTCCTGACCGTATGTTCCTTTAGCCTCACCGGATGCGTAATCATCGAACAACCAGTGAATGAGATGAGACAGTCGACCAGTTTGTCACCATGGGAAAGCTGACCATGGCTTAACTTTTGGCCAACACTGGCCAGCAGCAGCAGCCACTCAGAGGTTTTGTGCTTCTTTGCTTACTGCTGTGGCACAGTTCCATTAAAAAAAAAAAATCTGACTCTCCATATTGCCTGAATCGAATGGATGGAGTTACCATCAAATTTCATCAAGTCAAAGACACCGTGAGGATCAACTGGATTGCCCACAAGGGAGTGAGCCAGTATGAGAGTCAGGCAAAAAAAAGTCCCAGACAGGAGTGATAAAAGGATCCAGAGGCAGCAGATTACAGAACTATTTCACTTTAATCACCTAACATATCTGATTCAATCAACTGAGAGAGACGTAGACAAATACACTATGTTTCATTCAGTGTGGATGGCAGAATGTTCACAAACAGTGGCGTAGTGTACAGTTCAGCAGATGAGTAAACTCCTGAAGACGGGTATAACGCGACGTTCAGTGTAACTCAGTGGTTTGTTGGGTAGTCCGTTTAGGCCGGTATGACTACACTCTCTGAAAACTAAAAAGGTAGAATAGTTTTCTCTTGGCCCCTGTGCTGTTCCACTTAAAGGTGTGTTTGACGAAGACTGCATGTGAAAACACCCATAGGCAGGGAGACATTCCACACCTGCACAGCCAGACGGACGGAGAGGACGCACTTTGTTTTAAATTTCTAACTGGCAATATCTCATCATGCAAGACCAAGGATTTGATTGTATTTCAAAGGGGGCCCAAATTTTAAAATGTGTGTTTCTGATGGCACAGAATAGTTTTGCAGGCTATTGTGTAGACTGATCTCTCCTGTTTTTAGGATACCAACGCTCAGTGTCTCATCCAGTCTTTCTTACTTTGTAGGGACTTTGCAACTCGCATTAGCATAACATTACTAATAGCATTTGATAGCAATTTCTCAATAATTTCCAGGTTCTTCCAAACGCTGCTGCACATGCGATGATTTTGAAATTTTCAGTTTTGATGAACAGCCACTTTTACAAAATTGTTAACTGTCTTTTGAATAATTACATTTTCAGCGCTTTGATTTTTACCCGGACTTTAAGAATATGAAGTGATAACCGCAAGCTATGTGATTCGCACTAAAGGACTGCTTTACATTGCCAAGGGGGCAATGCTAGGTTCTCCCCCAGCTCACAAACGGATGTTATTCACAACAGTATGCAAACGACTGTCACCTGGGACTCTCAAAAGGAAGTAGACTTCAGCATTAAATCACTGGAAAGTCATTATTCAAAGAACTATTTATTTATTATATTTTATTTTCACACCATACTAAAAGACATGATTTATCTACACTGAATGGGTAATATTGTCTCAGACATCATATCCCAGGGCTTATTGTCTTTTATGTTTAAACAATTTACTATATCCATAGGCCCACTGTATGTGACTATTTTGTCTATGAGAGCAAATTTTACGTACGTGTCTATTTTGTCTATTTCCGTACCTTGTAACAAAGAACAAAAAATAAACAGTCTATATTGCTCATGGCTCTGAAAAATTTGGACCTTTTAAATTTAGCCTCGCCTCAGCGGCTCTGTATATCACTTTGCAAAGTGCTGGTCAGATTTGTCCTTAGGCGCTTTGGTGCAGAAGAGATGTATTTTGTAACTCTTCATCCAGACATATACAGTACAGGGGAAGTGGAGGGGAGAGCCATGTTTGAATGAGCCATTTCTTCTGATGCTGCACAGAGGCAGGCTTTAACAATGCTGTAAAGCATAATGACAGCCCCTCAGAACAGCACCATGATCACAGGCAGTAAAACTATGCAGATGGTGGCAGATGATCAGTGCGGTGTGAATAGAATACAAATGACTGCGGTCCAATAGAGTGAACTGTAGATCCTGTTAGGACAAAGGCACAGTAATGGTCGCCTCTGGGATAATACATAGCCTTCTGCTGTTGCTAGTTTTATGGCGGCAAACTTTTCATTTGCGCAAAGTTATTGAAGTTATTTGCAGAAAGCCACAAAACTGACAGCGTACTCATGTTGCCCATCAAATCCCATATGAAGGGTAACACGAGTGTGTTTCCATTGTATGTCCTATATCTGTTAATACAGCTGGATATTTACTGAGGCAATTCGGGTTAAGTACCTTAGATACACAGTAGCGTCCCAGCTGGGATTCCAACCTTCTGGTCACAAGTCTGGTCTTTTAAACATCCCTGCTAATTGGGCTGTGGGTATAATTCATAAACTGTTATGGAATAGAGACCGGCTTTCCCCTGGTTACTAGTGCCAGGCGCAAAGTTTGATCGCAGTGTTACCCTGTAACACGCATATTCTTTAACAGTGTGCTTACTGTATTTAATTTGTCATGTAAAGTCCCTTGACTTTTTCCTGAGCTGATGAAATAGGAGTTCCAGTAGAAATGTAGTCCAGTATGGAGCAAAATCGACACCAGGAGAAACTGAATGTAGATTAGTTTGTTAGTGTACATTAATTAGAACTGAATCGCATTTGACAATTTCATTTTACATAAAATAGTTTTTTTCACCGCTTGTTCAAGCCCGTACGGCTGAAACACTGACTGCTGTTTTAGTAGGGATTCTTCTTCTTCTTCCTTTTCTGCCCTGAAACGATCTGGAGCTCAGAGACTATACTGCAAGTCGTACAGCAATCAAATTTAATAAATAGGTTTCAAATCTCCCCCACTACTCAGGCAACAAAACTCACACCGATGGGCAGATGTTGGTGCTATATAACAAGCAACTTTACGTTCTGGCCCATAACTCCTGAACCCTAAGGTCCAGAATCCAAATGATTTCCCTCAGATTCTTTGGCTCAAGCTGAATCCATTGCACCTACAGATTTCTATTTCTGCCTTGATAGTTTTCTGCCATTTTGAAATTTAGGCAAAATCTAGTTTTCATAATTTCTCCTGGAGAAACTATGTTTTGAGATGTTTTTGAAATGCCTTTAAGATGTAGAACTTTTCCATAATGATGAATCAGGCTTATCTTCTCACTGTCAAACCGTTTCCCTGTGGGTTTGGACCCACTAATGGCCACTTGTGGTTATATTTTATTTTATTATTTTCCATTTAACTTAAAAGTCAAAAAGGATTTTGTTTTCTTTACAAAGCTTTACAAAGTTAAACAATTGACCTTCGAAATATATGAAAGTCAACACAATGGACATCATGAAAGGCTAACAGAAACACTAAGTCTACATTTTGCTCTCCGACCATACATGGTTTGGTTTGACTCTACAGCCATGTCAGTAAACACCCCACTAATGTGTTTTTCCCACTTAAGTGTGGATCTATATATCATTTAAAAACAGCGTGACTATTGGTCAGTTGGCATTCAATGAATTCAAACAAATGCATGTGTTTCAAATTTGTCGAAGCAGTATCCTATTGTGGCTGGGCATGCACGGTGTTAGTGTGTGACAATCCTTGACAAAAGCATGTGGCAGAAATGGGTCATTCTATTTTCCGTCTTAAATAAAGCGGTGACCGATACATAAAGCCATTTTTTTGTCCTTTTTTCGGGCTCCATTGAAAAGCCCATTACAAAAGAACACTTTCCAATCACTGCTTTGATATTACAGGATGCTTCACAAGTACCCTGGTAGCGCCCTCCTCTCTCCTCTTTATATGAGTCAATTCAAATTCAGTGGCACTACTTTTACCCCCGGTCTTCAGAAAAGTAGCAGCGGATGTATTGATTACATTTCACTAATAGGATGTCTTGTTTAGATTGACATTGGTACATTTATTGTTAACAAGATAATGTGCAGTGAATGTGAAATGTTACAGATAGACAATAACTGAATGAATGTGCCATGTAATAATCACAACTGGGCTTTGCTGTGTAATTCCTGTAGCATACAATTTCTCCGTTCAACCTACACACAACTTATTGTGTCGATTGTTAAAACATGGTACTGAAGATGCTAGTCGTGACTGGAAGTCCACTACCCACAGTGCTCCCACGATGTCTCTTCTGTTGTTTTGTAACTGTTGTACAGTGTAATATGAAGTAGGTGTCAGTGGAGTGTGCTTTAATTAGTGTGGTGAAAATGCACCCTGTTGGTGTTTGGGTGTTTCAGGATGCTTTTGTGGACTGTAGGTTTGGGAAACAGTGTGTGACCCTCATGGTCTGCTCATTTGTATATTTAGATCATTTTGAAGTGTGTGATGCAGCATTAGAGTACCCTTTAACCTCTGAATCTTGACTGAACTGTGCATAATTGGTTGGTCAGCTCCTTTGCTAATTAGTGTAGCATTAATGTGCACAGCCCTGGGGTAGAGTGGGGGGAGCACGGGGGCTGGCATGGCTCCGTGGAGCAGGCACTGTTAACACTGGCCCATGGGCAGCCTGCTGGGAGGTGAGAGTGCTCTAGACCCAGTCCGATCCAGGCTTGGGGTGGAGGCTAAGAGCTCCCTCCGATCCAGATCTTCAATGTCCTTGCGAAGCAGCGCTGATGCCGGCGCACGGAGCAGCAGTGACGTTACAGAAGCTGTCCTTTGATCCGCGGCTTTATAATCTCATGACAGGCATGCGACCCCTGCCACTCCTCAGCGGGCTGCGCTCACTGCCGGCAGGGCAGCGCAGTACAGTGACTGATGTTGGCATGAGACGTGGTGCCAAGTGCCCGAGCCCGTGTGTCCAATCATGGATGTTGATTTCAATTAGCTCACATGCTCCAATATTGACCTTTCTTATTCAAGGGCTTTAGTTAGTCTTTAGTTGCATTTTTCCTCCCCGCACATTGCCACAAACGCCCTGGGCCAACACGGTCAAATTGTTTGGTGTTTGCGAGGCTTCTGGTAATGGTGGGTCCTTGGTTATGTTGGCCAAGACATTTCAGCAGCGGTCTGCCAAGCTGTGTTGGTCATCTGAGGGTGGGGTAAAGGGGCAGGGGGCTGGGCTAATGATGTAAAAGCTACCCCGATAATCAGTCTGAACAGTGGTTGGTCCTGATGGCTGGTGGCTGCCTGGTGGCGGGTTGATTGATGCTGGCCTGTGCTTCCATGCAGAGCGCTGCTATGTAGACCCCACTGTGTAAACACTGTCACTGTGGTGAATCTCTTAGTTCCTTAAAGCCCAGATCAGTCGCTAGGTTTGTAATCTGCAATGCTGACCAGAAGGAGGCCGGTAGTGAGATCACAGGGCTGTGATCACATGACTCTTCTGTTTTTAATGGATGTGAGATGCCCAGTAGACAAAATATTATGATTCAGTTTAAATTTAAGGCAGGTTGAATGATTTTTATGTTGATTTACGTTTGTTTTCTGTGGGTGTGACATCTGTTAACTATGATGTCACAATTTGATCAGTAAAGTATTTCTACTTCCTATTTCTGTTAAAGGGGTTCGGAGAATAATATAAAGATAATATGAAGACCAGTTTCTGTTTTACAACGTTTTATCATGCCCCGACCGTGAATCTCTTTGCTACCAGAGCCCATTGTCTGTGAGGCCCAGTGGGGGGAGGCCATTTCTTTAAATATCCTCAATGTCACTGCGATGCAGTCTAGGTCGGCTCTGGGGCCTGCAGACCGGAGCAGCGCCTCCCGAGCTCCCCTCTCCCATCCCATCCCAAATGCTGAGCTCACAGTCAGAGATAAGTGCTTCTCCAGAGATGGCCCCTCTCCTCAAATTGCCTTCCACATCTGTGTAAGAATGTCCAAGATGTGCATGTTTAACATGTGACCATTAATCACAGGGAGACAGTCAATTAAAGCCATCAGAGCCACGGGGGCCGGGGCCAGGAGCGTGTGCTGGTGAAATAAAACACAGATACATCAGAGGACACTTTCTACCTAAGCGTGCTCCCAATTAATCAACAACAGTTCTGAAACACGCCCGTCCATGATGAGGATGATCTCGGCCAGCGGACCAGGATTTGGCCTCCAGTTAGTTAAATGCAGTTGGTGCAGTCAGCAGCTCAGCTGTGATTTCTCTGAACAAAAATTCCAGTTAGCTTCTGATGACAGTCATTTTGTTACGTGTTTTATTTTGTCAGCTTGTTGGTTGTAGTGGGGTTTTTCCCCCAAACATAGTACCCTTAGTTGTTACTGTATAAGTGCTATCTTATCTGATCTTATCTGATCTTAAGTATCCCAAGTGCCTGACCAGTATATAGCTATGTTAATCAGATACTGTTATAGTAACGGTTTGGTGTTACAGGACAGAAAGTCAAAATAAATGCTTAGAATACATAGCAGATCATTTTATTCCAACAAAATGATAAACTGATTTACATATTAACACAAACACACGTGATGACAGACACTATAGAATCAAGATGTAACCATTTTATCTATCCTCTTAGAAAAGATAGCATTTAGAAGTTCAGCATGGTCTGTTATTTCCTCCTTCTATCTGTCACTGGTGCCTTTGTCATGGGCACAGGCTATAGATAGAGTTGTCAAGTCGGACCTCTGGGTCACAGGGTCAGGGAACCTCTTCACTTCTGTTGACCTTCAGACAGACAGATTTATACACTGTCAAGTCTCTCTGTGAGTCTCTGAGCGCCCACCGCCACAACAGAGCCTTTTATGATCGGAGACAACCGTAATAAAGACGCTAGGTTTTGACCCCTGTCAGTCCTCATTTCAGCAGTAATTGTTATGATCGCAGAATAATACTCACGCTCATATTCATGCATTAGCCAAATGACGTGAGGTGAGGACTTTGAAGGATGGTCTTTCTGTACTCCGTCAGAGACAGGTTGTTTAAAAAACAAGTCTTCCCATTATACGTATAATCACAGTAAATTACTTGTAGCTCATTTGCAGATTGTTGTCAGCGAGATGGAGCACAGTTTACCCGTTTGACAGCTTAGTTAGCAGTCCAAAGACTTGTGAAATATCACACTTCTTGTTTTTCCAATTGCAAAGCCACATAGTGAATGTGAGAGGGAGAATTATGTGATAAAGCAGCGGTTCATTTTCAACTGCACTGTCCGCCGAGTATATCTCATGTTTTCCACAATGATGAAGAATTGTATCTTATGAATGAACTATTTTATATTTGTTTTATTTGTTGTTTTCTTAGTAAAAGGAATAAATAGTTTCTGCATATCCCATAAATGTTAAAGGATTTTCAAGTATATTAGATATACAGTTTGCCCCTAAACAAGTAATCATCCAGGGCATCAATTACAAGACCAAAAGGTCTGAATACTCAGCGAAACGAGAGATGCGAGCCATCCTTGTCATGGCATTGCTGCATTTTCATCTCTTTTTGTGTTACCCCATGTGGGTAAACAAGCGGTTGACATAAGTTAATTATTAATTAAACATGAAGAAGAGAAAGAAAAGCATGAAGCAGTCCCTAAAGAGACCTCTAAACAAACGGGGCGCGGAGCAGGTACCAACGCGACCCCGGTCCCAAGAGTGCTGTCTTGCGGTGAGACTGCCGACTCACTAATGAGCTGTTTGCAGACCCGGGTACACAGTGACAATGACCCCTGACCCTCACCCACACTGTCTGGGGAACAGTGAGGTTAGAGAAGGAAAACCTGCCCGCTCTCTGCTGCTTCCTCCACTGAGCATTTCCATCTCCTACCGGTCAAACGATTTTTGTGGCTCTGACATCCTGCTGTGCTTCTCTTTTTAAGATAATCTGTAACTCAAAACGAATCGCTACCGGAAGAGCCCACTACAGCAGATCTGAGGGCAGTTGAAAATGAACTCGGTAGCACTGACTGAGCTTCACAATCACTTACATAATTACCATTGCAATAAGGCCATAATAAAATGTCCAGTGAGCATATAGAAGCACAATACCTGCATGCACTCCATCCCCGTTTATTACCCCAATTACACATGATGTCCCCCCCCCCCACAAGTGTTCTTTATAGTGAAAGTGTATGAAATACTAAAGACCAGTTTGACAGTTTGATAGGGGGGGGGGGGGGGGGGGGGGGGGGGTGGGTGTTTTGG
>OMOV01042133.1:3397-15255 GCA_900312565.1 Beryx splendens | reverse complement strand
GACGCTCTTCCGATCTCAGCCGACTGGAATTCTAAGCATATTATGCACAAAAGAGTTGCTCTTAAGAGTGTCGACGTTGTCTTTTAACTTGACATCAGAGAGCGAGAATTGCATAGGAATTAGTTTGAAAATGTAGACTCGATCCCCCCTTAAGTTACTCAGTTAGAGATCGGAGAGGAGAGGTTATCTTCTCAGCCGCTGGGACCTTGACAGGGTCTTTTTATCCAGTCAAATCCCTACACTTTTCCAGTTCTGCGGAGCTTGGCCATTTGAGCCATAGACACACACACACACACACACACGCACACACACAGAGTAACTAATAACGCGCTCCAAGTTGCCGTTAGGTCACTATTAGGGTCCTCAGGGGCGTACAGATCTGGCGGGGTCAGGGGTTGCAAAAGCCAGGCGGAGTCTGGGACAAATTTATCAAGGGAATGAGATCATGTACACTTTAAAGCATCGTCAACAAGGGCAAACACAGGCAGGCCAGCTGGTGCTCTGTGGCACCGACAACACTCACCTGCCAATAAAGAATGAAGATATTCGCTGCTACGTGTTAGGGATTCATTACCCCGGCTTGTTTGTGTTTCCCTTCGAACACCGTGTTGTACAATTACTGTCTGCCGTGAAATTGTTTCTTCAGAGACGTATAAATGTTCACATGTACACTCCGAAGCAGAGTATCCATTTATCAGTGCCATTAAATTTACATTTCCAACTTCTGTAAAATGTATTTCCCTTAAAGCCATCTTGTCTTGTAGGGAAACATAAAATCTTACATTTTGTATTATGTGTGTAAACTTAAGTATACTGATAGAATTTGCAAATCACTCTGAAAATGCATTGAATAATAATGAATAATACATAACCGCTGAACAAATTAGGGCGGTTTCTGCTTGGATGTGCCCCGCTATGAGTGTTGCTTGAATGCCACAAAAGATCTTGATGTTAAGGATGAAAAATTGGGTGAGTAAGCAGTACTAGCAAGCCGGATCAGTCTCATGGTAAACAATTTAGTGAGGGGGCGTAATTACCGCTTTCAGTCTCATTTAGAGAGCCTGTTGGCGCTCGGTAATATGATGTCACTGCAATACTGGATGCGTTTCTCAATCCCGTGATGTGCAGATATGAACAGTGATGCAAGTGACAGGACGTTGGAGCTGTCATGCCGGCTTTGAACGCATCCCGTTGTTTTGTTTTTTCTCTTTTTGCTCCCCTTCTACATAATGTCACACTTACTTTTGTCTGAACACATATTGCTCGGTTTAACTGCTGCCTTTTCGTCTTAAAAATGTGTCAAAATGTGTGTGCGTGCATGTGTGTGTGTGTGTGCTCGTAGGTGTGTGCAGATGTCTATTGGAGAAAGAAGCAATGAATTACCAATAACCTTGAAGCCTATTTATGTGTTCGACTGATATAGGAGGTCATTGGAAAATCGAATGAAGAAATACATTATGTACATACATAGCAAATTAGCAAAGAGTGTGTATGTGTGTGTGTGTGTGCGCGCGCACGCTGGTTTGTAGATTTATATGTGTGTGTGTGTGTGGCTGCAGGTTAAAATAAGCAACAAGCATTTTGGGCCTGTAAACACGAGCATAGAGGAGCGTCTGTTGGTTTCTATCCTTATTATTTTTGGCAGGGTTGCATATGTTCGCTGTGCCGAGCCCAGCTTGATTATCATTCCAATCAGCAGAGGTGGAGAGAGTCACATTAATTTGTAGTAATTAATAGCACTGATGCGTTTGACAGCACATGCTAACGAGACCCTTTGATTGTTTGGATCTCTAAGTGTGCCTCTCCTTGTTTGCATCACCTCGGAGGAATTCATAATATCAAAGCTTAAGCGCTATCTGATACTTGTCAAAATGCAATTTATAAAAGTTTAATTCTTTTATTGATTTAGTTTAGGTTTGATGCCTGCAGTGTCAGCTCCCCTGGTAGAACTTAGTGGATTCAAATGCTTGTCACCAGCTCGGCCTCCTTTTTACTGAGAACAATTGCCATAGGCCAGCCCAACAGGCATGGTTTAATTGCCATTAATTAAAAGCATAAATCTTTTTTCTTCACTTGCTCTGCTCTTAAACAGGGCTTTGCGTATCTGCTTTTTTCCTGTGCTTGTCAGAATCCCTCCTGGCTAGTATGGGTTCAACCCCACCCCCTCATCCTCCCTCCTCTCTCTGTCTTTCTCACTCCCTCTCTCTCTCTTTCTCTCTCTCTCCCCCTTTCCTCTTCTCTTCACCAGACGTTTCTGGAATCATCTTTTTAGCACACTCCTGCATGATCTGACGTGAAGTGCGGGCGGCATGGTGATATTTAGTAAACCGGGTTCCTTCTTTATTGCTGTATAATGAGGTCAAATGAATCCCCTCATACGCATGCTTAGATGGCTCCTTGCCTCAAATCCTTTCTGACAGCGAGTAAAACAGCCGGCAAACACAACGCCAGCTCCCAGAGACATGGTTGTGAAAAACCAGGAGAGAAAAAAAAAAAAAAGCTCTTTTATACCTTGGCAATTTCCCTCCTGTCTGGTCCTTAATTAGACACTTATTACCCCCCAAACAGTATTCCTCTTCTGATCTAAGCCCCTAATACTGCAAATACCGAATGGCAGAATTAACATTAATGCCCAGTTCATTATCAAATGACTGCTATTTTTCTTCAGAATAATAAAATAAAACCATGATTTGCTATTTCCTTATCAAACATATTAGATACTGTCATATAACTTTGCTAAATTAAATATTTTTTTGCACTTTTACATTGGTAGTTGCATGGGATGATATCTGGCTCCACTTAAAGCAGGAGACCGCGGATTAAAAAGGGATCATTGGCGTCTTGAAATTATCAGTGGTGTCAAAACAATTCCGTTCCCTTTCGCTGCCAAGCCTCGTCCCCTCGCCCTCAGCTCAGTGCCCACTGCTCCTGGGTGGCCGTGTCACCGTCAGCGGCTCATCGGAGCCGTACGCCCGTTTACGCATATTAGCTTTTGCCGCATCTGCCAGCATTCGCAGCCGTTCCCCTGCACAGCTGCATGCAGTCAGGGCCGAGCCTTCCCAGGCCTTATTAAAAGCAAGTGAGTGTTTCAGTTCAGGGTCATTGAGAGAGTACAGCGCATAAATATGTTAGGGCAGCACTATCAGCCGGTCAGTTTACTGGGGGTGATCGATGATAGTCCCAGCACACTCGCCCAACAAACATCTTAAGCGGATGCGGTTTTTGCTTAATTGGGAGCTTTGCAGCACAGATTCAGACTTATTTGATGTCGATCATGAAGTCCCAGGAAACCGCCGAGATTTTTGTAAACTAAATGTGTATGCTTGCTGTCTTCATTTGTACGCTGGTCAGAACTCTTACCCGTCAATTTGACCCGCATAGTTTCCTGCTCATTCTGAGGGGTTACGAACGCACACACACACACAAACACACATACACACACACACACATGCACACACGCACACGTGCACATACACATGCCCTGAGCTCATTTTTAATCCTTGCAGCTCACTGTGAAGGCAGGAGGAAGTTCCAATTAAAATTAAAATAAGCTCTTTTAACGGTCTCTTAAATTGACAACTGAACAATGATTTTCGAATTGGTATCTGTCAAAGGTCTTGGAAAATCCTCAGTTGATAAGGCCCAACGCATCCAATTAGTAGCAGAGTAGGGCCTCAGCCAGTAATGATTTCCAGGTCCCTTAAGATGTGGCGTGGACACTTATTGCAAATTACTGACAAAGAGCCCTGCTGTATTGATGAGGGGGAGAACAGCCAACTCTCCATGTTCCCATCAGGTGGACGAGCACCAAGAGGGCCTGAAGGAGAGCCCCGGTGTCTCTCTCTCTCTCTCGCTCTCTCTCTCTCCCTGCTTCCAACCATAATGTGGCCTTGCTGTGTAGCTCATATTATAGCCCCCCTGCTGACATGGACTCTGAGAGGCCAGCCTCTCTTGACATGAGCCCCAGCCCTGGAAAATGCTAATGCTAACATGAGGGAGGTGTCAGGAGTGGCTCATCAATAATGTCTGCAAGTTTACTGCCCTCTTCTAATTATAGCTGCTATCTCTCAGGGCCACAGGAGGCAGTGATGCGGCTCCTTAATTGAGCTGAGGTAGATTTGCTTCCCTATGATATTCGTAGCCCCATTGTTTACAGTCCTTGAAACTGATTGAAAGGAATCAAAAGATTCACGGGGATGTGATTCAGAACAGAATATATTAGGTATGCGGGAAGAATGAATAAAGGGGATGATTCTTGCTGGTCAGGTAGGGATTTAGTTTTGAAGGCCATACTATAGCCAGAGGTCATATCATTTATTCTCAGTGTTGATGCTCTTGGATTCCAATGCTGTGTGCGTTACGCTTTGCATGATACCTCCTGTCTATTTTTATGGAGCAGTCTGGCACCAGAGGGGCAAATAGCACTGCAGCCTGTACGACAGTCTAGTAACCGGTGCCATGCACCTCAATTACGGGAGTTAATGAAGAGATAATCACGTTTTTACATTTAGATCTGCTTGCGTGCGTAGCGTTATTGCCATTGCGCATTTTCCTCCACAGCGGTCTGGAGTCTCTTGGGAGCGTTGCTGCGGGTCCACAACAGCAGCGCTCTCGGGCCATGTTAAGTCCCCAGATGGCTCCAGAAGTCTGGGGCTTCCATCCTGCTGTAGGCTGAGTAAGGAAGGTGTTGACCCTGGCGACCTGAGCTCGCTTCCATTGGGTGAGAGAGGGCCGCTCCATACTCTGTGCTGCAGGGTCAAATGGTTTGTAGTTTGTAGTTTCCTCTAGTTAGATGTTTGTTGCAAATGACTGTTGAGAAGTGGGAGAATTCAGGCTGATAGCAGAATAGGTATCTTTGGCATTGGGGGATTTGCGGTGTGTTTTGACATTTTGCTCAAGGAGATTATTTTGTCTCCTTTTTCAAGTGTGTTTCTTGTGAATTTGAGCGTGTTGACGATATGCGTAATTAGTGCTATGACATTGCATATACTCTTTCCTCAGACGTTTATAATACATGCAGGAATATTTGAGTTTTGATGCCTGATCAGCGTCTGTTCATTGTCTGTATGCCGTTATAATCCCCGCTAAACTTGTAGTCCTTTCCATGTCTGTGTTCCTTTAAGATGAGAGAGGCTTTGATTTCCCCCATCTTTGTGTCACTCTGACTGGCATACTATTTGACAGGTGGAGTTAAAATACAGAAAATTGTGGATGAAAATTCGTCAGTCTCAATCTCTTGCCCTGGGCTGTAGGCACCAGAGACAGAAGCCCACTGCTTTGTGTCAAATGTTTATCAAAGGGGCTGATTAAATTGCTGTGTTCGGGGTAACAGCCTAATAGAAAAAATGAAATCCCTATACCTTGGCAAGCGGTCCTCGTATCATTGTGAACAGAATAAAGCAGAGGATACTGAGGTGCCAGAAGAAACCTCTGACCAGCCAGCTGTAAAGGAGGCTGGAATATCATATGCCCTTTGTTGTCGCACAAAAAGAGGCACAGGGTCTGAGATCTGTTGTTGTTCTCACTTTCCTCTGTCTTCTCATTCATTCTTTTTTCTCTTTATTGCTGGAGGAAATAAACCTGGCCCCTTTTGCTGAGGCCGGCCAGCTTCCCCTGGCCATTCCTCTCTGTTTTGTTTCAAAAGGGCAAGGCTCTCCAGCCTGAGCAGTTTGCCCTGCAGTACCACGCCAGGGGCAATGCTTGCCTCAGCTGCTTCATCACCGGGGGACTGGGCTAACGTCTCCTGACTGCACTTAGCTGTGTTTCTCTGATACGGTCATATCACATCAGCCTGGGCACATGTGACATTGCATCCCTTCCTAACTTTAAGCAGTTTGTTGCCATCCATGTTCTTTCTCCTTTTATCTCCCGTTTTTGAGTGATGTTATGATTTGTTGCAATATTTTCTGGCAGCGCTGCTGCCACACGTTTGTGTCGGATAACAGGGCCTATTACAAGATCTCTCGATCTGGCCAGTGTTTCTCCTACAGGAGAGAGCTAGGCCTCCCCCTCCCATTTTTTTTCCTCATCCTTACCCCTGCATTTGAATTTCCAGATAATAGGCTTTGACTTCTGGCTGCACGTTTATGGGTCTTTTCATGTTATCAGCTTAGCTCATAGCGTAGAGCTGAAGAACACAGACTCCTAGTGACAGGCCAGCCAGTCAGCAAGGCGAGCCTGTCAGGATCTCTCATACACTAATGAT
Source organism: Beryx splendens (assembly GCA_900312565.1). NCBI lineage: Eukaryota > Metazoa > Chordata > Actinopteri > Beryciformes > Berycidae > Beryx > Beryx splendens. The sequence continues at coordinate 9,050 of OMOV01042133.1, read as the reverse complement.
TTCCCTTTAGTCTATTTTCTGTCTCATTGGCCGTTTCCTTCAAAAACAAAATTGCTCATTTAAATTCTCATGCCTGGGGCATTTTGGTCTTCAAATATTGTTGGAAAGTGAAAGGATTAGGCAAAATATGCTTTTTTAAAATGTTAATATATTTTCTGGTTCACTTTCTCCTCTGAGGCCAATTAGGGAATTTCTGCTGGCTGCATTAATGTCAAACTGACATCCCCAGCTATAATTACACTGTGCTTGAAACCTAACTTTCACTTGTGGGTAGATGAGTGTGCCTTGCAGTGACACAGAGACTCGCTCTGCCAGCTTTTGATCATTTAATCATTGCTTGCTTTCTTTCACTCTTTTCTCCCCTGCTCGCTGATGATTTCACCTTTATTCTTTCTGTTGCAAAATGCAGTGTTGTGTTTCATTATTCACGGTTGTATTTTGCAGGGTTCATTAGTGACATCATCTCTCTACTTTGCCGGCGCACGAGGAGTACCGGATGGTCCCTTCAGGTGCAGATACCATATGTACATTGTTTACTCACTTGATTCACAATTTACATTGTGTTGTTTGTGTTTTCCCCTTGTTTTTGCAGTGCATGGAGTGAGTGTGCTGTCAGGAATTGAGGGACGGGTAACGTGTGGCACCAGCGCACCATGCCTTGCCAGTTCTCCTTATGCTGGAGTTCTGTGTCAAGACTAGGAAGACAGTTAATGATGGTTAATGCTTTCACCATGAATATGAATGCTTCCACAAAGTGCCTCTGAAACAGTATGGCAGGTTCCACTTGTGATTTGGGCTCCTTTTCCCTGTCAGTTGCCATGGAATCACAGACGCTTAATGCATTCTAAATATCTATTGGAAAAAAAATGCCATTAGGTAGATTGACATATTACTAAAAAAACAAATGAGATAGTGTCCTATAATTTCCATAATTTGTCATAATAAGAACAGAAATATTGTTAATGGAAATAATTATATGATGCAGTATTGGACAATAAAATTCAGATTCATTTTAAGTGTGCAGATTATATGCAAGAATGATTTGCATACTAATGTGCAGTCATTGTCATATTCACACAATTACTCCGAATGGAAAAACTTGCAAGTTGCATTTGTAACTACAATTTATTTGACAGCAGTTTTTTTTAACTGTTTTTTAATTTTCCAGTAGAGAGGGGGAGATGCTGCAGTGCAGAATTTAAACTTTTAGTACCTTGAAAGTTTTCAGGGGCTTATTATCATGGTCAGACTGTTATTGGGCATCGATACCAGGTGTTCTACCCAGAACTTAGAGGTGAGAACGTCTGCACAGCTATGCAGTAGCAAGCCTAGCCTCACCACTGATTTGATGTTTTGGGCAGATTTTAGAAACCAAAGGTTGCTGTTAGTGTTTTGTCATGCTTAGACCAAAGCAGACGTGTCTCTTGTGGATAAGATGCACTCCTCCCATTTAGCCTCCAACAGCTTGACAATTGTGATGCCAATCAAGATAATCACCCTGGGATTGTTTTGAATTTTCATTACCCTATGTTGGACAATATCAATCTGCTACCGCCTCTGCTGTTGGCTCTGGGGAAGAGAAAAAAAACAAATCACAGCACGGTTTGACAAAGTGCACACAGGCTTCCTCGGCTATTCGTAACGTCCACTGGCCGCCCCCGTCCTCCACCTCCCACTGCTTCCCCCTTCTATCTTTTCTCCTCGCCTAACTCTGTTTGCATTGTTTTACCCTTTTGCTTGGACTTCAGGTAATAGGAAATGGCACTGACCCCTTCTGATCCCCCCGATTACCTTTGTGAAGCGTGAATGTGGTATAGAATCACACATCAGGAGACGAGTTGTAATTATTTTTGCGATGCCATCAGCATGGATCAATCACTCAGGGAGCCTGGTAGTGGAATGCCGCTCGCAGCCATGGATGGAGCCAGCAGCGACCCTCTTTGACTGACAGCTTTGGTAATTAAGTGATTGTATAGACCCCTCCGACTGTTATAACAACCTTGTCAGGGCCAGTCTGCGGATGGAACACACTCAAATCAATGTGTTCTCCACTCCCTGAGCATTTCTGATCATGTACCTCAAGACTGAATGAGGGAAGCTAAAAAAGAGGGAGAGAACAGAGCCCTTCTGTCTTTTGATGGCAGTGACATTGACTATCCCTAAAATAATTGTCAAGGCAAACAGTGCAGCAGAAAATAGCTTTGTTTGAGGCGCATCTTCTCCAACACAGACAAACATAACAAAATACACTCAGACATAAACACACATTTTTACAATATTTTATTCTCATAGCAGATCAGATGTGTTAATGCTCAGTGCACCAACCCTTGATAAATAACAGTAAAAAACAACAACTGTGCATTAGATCTTATCCAAGTGTACAGTTGTATCTCTGTCCTCTTTTATTATCTTTTGAATTGTGTGACATAGGCTAGATAAATACTCACCTGCGCTTCAAATTAAACTTGAATGTCACATGCTTTATTACTGCATAAACTCATGAGTAGAAATGACTATTAGAGGTTGAAATAATATACAGTGTTGCTATCTTGAAAGGAGCCATTGCAAATGTCATATAGCTCTTATGCTCTAACCTTTAATACCAAAGCTCTTAAGATATAATTTTGCATTGAAATTTGATTCACATCACATCATCTTAGCCTTCTCCGTCATATTGAAGTGAAAATGTTATCCATTTGGTAAAAGACAAGTAATTTGTCCTGCATGTGCCAGCTGTAATCTGATCACTAAGATACTTGTAAAGAATAGTAATTGGTGTGAATGTCTACCAACTGCCAACCATCACAATACCCACCATGCTGATGTTACAGCTGAGCACGTGATCGTCCTTTAACGAGCTTCCAGAATTAACAGCCTGTACTGTAAAAAATATAATAAAGTGAACTCAGAAGCAATCCAGCTAAAATTAAAAACCCACCCTTTTACTGTGGCAGATAGTAGTGTGCTCAGTCAACATTCCCTTGAACTACACTACAAAGCCATGTTTTGTGAATGGATGCACCTTTGTAAATGCAACTACAATATCCAGGTCAAGTTAAAACAATAGTGGATGAGTCCAGTCACTTGCAGTGACAACAAAACTAAGTAAAACATTTAACAATTCATGTTTTCCGAAGTTGCATTATCAGCACTGTCTGTTGTGAGTTCTTGATAAATTAAATGATGGTTGAAGTTTGGAAAGCACTATGTAAAAATGTTCAATCGGTCATCTCCCTGATTATCATTAAGTTCTGTATCTCTCTTGAGTTAGACAGTAAAGTGGATGCCAATTTCAGAATTGTGTTACCATTTTCTCCTGTTGTATTGGACAACATACCCCAGAAAACATTTAAAATCTATCCGTCTCTTGATGTATTTGGGGCGCAATTAAATAATATACTATTCAAGTACTTGCTAGATGTAGCAAGATATTCTAATTGCTACTACTGTATGCCAGATCTACAACCAGTTTCACCCAACTTGATCTGAGGTTTGAAGAGTTGAGTAAACTGTTGCCTTAGTTGCGCCAACATCGCTGGCAAAGTAGTCTCCAAATAAATTTCAAGTTGTTAGTCAAGTCATTTTCTAATGAGTTACAACATTGGGCGTTTGGACTAGAACTAAAAGCAGCATGAAAGTTAATGTATTTTTCATCAAGTCACCTATCAAGTAGTTTAATTTTGATCTGTGACTTCTGTGGTTAAATAAATCCTTTTGGAGTTGTTCCTACACCTGTATGAAGCAGGTATAATGTCACAGCTACTACTCTGCATAATAAGTTCAAACAGTTAAATGACTTAACCGAGCTACATTTAGGAAAGGAAATGTGATGAGCATTTTTACAGTTTTATAGAGGAAATGGAGACACAAGTCCTCTGAGATGCATTGTGCAGTGAAATTGTGCCTCTGTCTCCTGAAAAGAACATCTAAAATCAACACAGAATTTATCTAAGTGTTGCCACTGATCGATGTGCCATGATGCTCACAGTACATTGAATTTTATTTCAACAAATGTCAGCAGGGACAGAACCCGAGCCCGCGAGCGCTCAAAGTGTCTGGACAGATCGCCAGCAGCTTTATCGATTTGGACAGCGATTCTTTGGACCTTTGTGAACCGCCAACATGCATGTGTTGGGGTGAGCGACGAGGAAACGTTCATATGTTTCATTTCACTCTCAACTTTTGTGTCAATTAGCATCACTAGAAGATCACAGGCGCTCTTTTGGAAGTGACCCACCCAAGTTACCGTGCCTGTTTCCACCACTTCTATACAGCATACATTTTCTCTCTTGGCTTCCTGTGACCTCTTGGAATGTCACAGACACAAAAAAAGATTAAGCGTGTGATTTTGGTGTGAGCCAAATACTTCAAAACACATATAAGAGGTCCATGTGCTCAGGTGTTAAAACGGTCTTGAAGTCTGGGGAGATATTTCACAGATCCTCTGGGTTGTTTTGTTGTTGTTGTTGCAAGAAGTAACTCATCATTTCAGCAGACCCAGAATGATTTGCCAGACATTATCCAAGGATTTTAAGGGTTTTGAGGAATATATGAAGAATCCTGTGGGCGATACATTTTGGGGAGGTTGCATGGTGGAGGTATGACAGCTCCAGCCAGCCCCCACACCCTTGGACATGGGAAAAGTAAACATCGCCAGCTGCTAAGAAATGATCATGATAGTACCCATTTAGCTTCTTTTTTTTTTTAACCTTAATAAGCAGGTCAAGGACGCAGTTCCTACTTCAAAAGAGCGATTACCGAACAGAAACAGTATGATCCTGGGTCATACTTACAGACATACCTTTGTCTGATTACCATCTCCCTGCATGGAAAACATTCTTTACAAGTTTGATTAGAGTTTCTACATTCTTCTGTTTTTGAAGTGACGAGGATCTCTGTAGTCACACATGAACACATAGACCATGTGCAGCTGCAAAGTCATGTAATTCCCTCACCATCTGTCAAGAGTAACTGCACTTTGATGGGGTGGCCAGCCAGATTTCAGGGGTGGCCATGGCCGCCTGTAGGCCACACCCTCAGCCTGCCACTGGCCTGGCCATTTCCATGCCTTACATGCCTTAAATCAGTGCAGTGCTTTTACTCTATCGGTCCAGATTTGGCTGCTGCTCATGAGTAGTGGTGCTGAAATAAGCATAGCCCCACTAAAGGCCTGGTTACAGGTTTCCTAAATATTATCTTTATTTAAAAAAAAAAAAAAAGCTTTTAAATAATCCAACAGATCAGTTCAATTTACCATTATCTGATCAATTATATAATTTAAAAGTTATTTTTTTATTACTTTGCCTCCAAAATGTATACATTATACTGTTGTGTACAAATTATGTGTAATTTGAATATTGTTATTTTCATCACATACATACAACCATAATTAGCTTTTATTTTAATTGGTGTCTATAATTGCACAAAAAGCCCCTTTTTCCTTCAAAGTAATTTACTTCCAATTTGAGTAATCCGACACTTTTTTTTAAATTAGGCTATTCAAAAATAACACTTATTTCTTTAACAGATCTTGTTCCTTCAAAGTATAAGCAATAGTGCAGTTCTTTTTTCAGTAGCCTAACTGTAACAGATTATAGTTCAGAATTAGTTATTTTTAAATGTATGTTTTTTTTCTACTAAGGTAAAAGCAGGC
>OMOV01042131.1:1272-11677 GCA_900312565.1 Beryx splendens | reverse complement strand
CCTGTATAAACACCACAGTGTATCCTCACCTGCTGGTCCTGTCGGTCTCTGTCCGTCTCCTCACTGACAGTAACCAAGTGCCAATTATTCAGACTGGTGTATTCCTCGATGACAGACACCGCCGCTGCCTTCAGGTCGTCCAGAGTGGGCGGGACACGGCCCCCCCGACCTTCACCTTCCGACCCCTGACCCCCTGTTGCCACGGCGATGCCCGCCGCACCCCTGACGAGCTCGTTCAGCACCATGGCAGCCTGCTTCCTGTATGCTGAAGATTCTCGGTACAGATCCAGGAAGTGGTCAGTCAGCAGGTAAATGTTGCCGTAGTAACCTACAGATAGGTGGATGGAAAAATGAACTGATGAGTGAGTGAATGAATGATTGAATGAATTAATGAATGAATACTATCTATAAACTTGACTTGACTATTAGGGTTAGACCAATATGTTAGTTTTCCAATATATCGGTTTGCCGATATTGGGACTCCAGATCAGATATCGGCTGGTCAGTGAATAATTTTTCACTCTTTATGGGTGTCAGTCTGTAAAACATTTAGTAAGTCTGACTTTCAGTGGAGAGTTTTAGTGTCCCATGATGGTCTAAATGCTGTTTCAGAGGCTTTTCCTCCCTGAAGAGAATAAAAACCTGGGGGAAACACTGAATTCTTGTATTTTTTTGGGGGGTGGGGGCATGAAAATGGTCAAATGTAAAGAATATTGGCACAAAATATCACCTATCAGCAATCAAACATATCCAAAAATATTGGTATTGCCTTTCAAAAACAGATATTAGTCCAACCATACTATTTATCTCTGTTTTAGACTAATTTGACATACATTAAATACAGCCTCTCCCTCAACTTCATATGAATCGGCACTCAAACCTAATGTCCGACAGATCTCCATGAGCGCAGAGAAGACCTTCTCATCCGTGAAGAACAGGAAATGCTTCCTCTGAGTGTGAGCAGCCTGGGGGTCAGGGGAGCCCGGCCCCGAGCTCGTTTCTATGGCAGCGGCGTAACTCCTCTCCTCCACGATGCGCACATCCATCACGTCCAACTCCAGCACCTGTAGGGGGCGTGCAGCGGCTGTCATTGCGTTTTAAACAGGTCTGTGTCTTCAGACGAATTGTAACTTCTCTAGAAGTTCCAACTCTTTCCTTATGCTGTTTTTGAGAAACAAATGCATGAATTGAAATTGTAGCCCTTCCCCTCATTTTCTATAAATATAGCTCCACCTGGATATGTGAAGAGGGTTGTGGCAGGTGAAAATTTGCAGATAAGGTGTGAAGATGTTACATTTTCACAGTAATAGAACTTTTACTTCACTTTTAGGGATGGGCTGATGAATTTCCATATACCGATATACCGATTGAAATTCAATATATCGCTATACAAAAATGTGACAATATGTATCGTCAGGCAGAAAAATGAATCATATTAGCTCCATCTTATTCTGCTGTAGTAATCCATCACAATTTCACAAGCTCTCCATTCAAATTATATTACTTTTGCACTTTGTAATGACATTTTTAAATTGTTGTTTACATTCTTGCAAGCCAATGCCATCGCTAGAAAGATCTGCGTCTCAGAAATAAACATAATTCTGAACTAGTCATACTTTGTTGTATTCAATCATGAACCCCATATCATGTACTGAGTCATATTGTGAGATAAGCATATCGCCCCATCCCTAGTCATTTTATTAATCAGATACTGCACAATAAAGAACACACAGTAGTGTGCCCAGGTATAGAGGAGTCAAGTGTTTCACTCTGATTCCCATCCACAGAAAATATGAGGTATAAAGTCCATTATCTGATACCCTGTCCCCGTTCCTACCTGCATCAAGGCTTTCGAAATCCTCTCGAGGTGCGCGGCCGAGTTCAGCACCACAGTGACCAGGGGCCCCAGGAGTTTTAAATAGCCCAGAAACACATTGAGGACAAACAGCTTCTTCTGGTCGTCGGAGGTCCTCATCAGTCTGGGCAGGGAGGTGGCTAAAGCATGGAGGTTTTCTGACAGGACGTCGGTGAAGGTCTGACTGCTGCTGCTGCTTTTGTTGGAGCCACCGCCGCCACCGCTAGGCCCCTGACTCCTCTCTGATACCTCTCTCAGAACAACCTCACACCTAGCAGAAAGGATAAAAGAAGTGAAAACATAAGAATTTGTTCATCGTCATTGACCAGTATTGCTCCTATTATTCTGTTGTTGTCATGGTTTCTAGCCTTTGTTCTGTATTAAAACCATGCTTTTCCTCCCATATCACATCAAAATCAGTGCAAGTCACCTCTCTCTGACTCTGGGCTCCTCGTCATTGACCGCTCCCACCAGTGCTTCCAGCAGCGGCCCGACGCACTCTCCCAGTGACTGGCTGCACCTGGCCAGCAGGCACTCAACCAGCTCCACCATCTCCAGCCTCACCCTCCAGTGCTGGTGGGCCGAGGTGCAGGAGATGATCTTCTGCAGCAGCGCAGCCAGTCTCCCCGAGGTGCCCTTCGCCCAGTCCGCTGTCCGCTGAACCACCAGCATCCCGATTCTCCCCAGGTCTAGAGATGGACTCTCTCCGGGCTCACAGGCCTGGAGCTGGCTGTCCTCCATGACAAGTCCCACCGTCCTGGACCACACCTGAAAAAATATTTGCATTACATTTGTTTTGGGATTTAGCAATTGTACCTAAAGTTGGATTTCTTTGGTCCAGAGAGGGAAAGCTCACTTTGTTGCATTTTTGTATTTGGTTCATTCAAGTTCACACTGCTCAATTACAAGCCAGCCAGGGCAGATTAATAAAAGTCACATGACTCACAGTTTTGGTAATCTGTCATCCTGCCAGGTTAGAGATTCAAATCTGATTCCAGTCCCTTTAACTTCAGCTAAGCATGATATCCCATTAGAATCAGTTCAGGTTAAGGTCTTCCCATAGACAGCCAGTGTAGTATTGATCAATTATATAAGAGGTATATACTACATATCTGTATAATTAGATGCAGATATGTAGTATATACCTCTTATATAATTGATCAATACAGTATAGTATATTGGTCAATTATACAAGAGGCCAATATCATCCCGATACACCAGCAAACCAGTATATCCCTATAACCCTAGTGATAACTACTTATGACACAATAAAAAATTCAACATTATACCAGGAAACATGAATTAATATCTAGGGATGAATTACCTTGATGGCCCTGACTGTGACTGCATGGCCCTGTCTCAGGTCTCCTGTAATAATCCTGGATAAAGTCATGGTGATCCCAGGTAAGAATGAGGCCATGGTGTTTCCCAGAACACGTTGCTCTTCTGCTGCTGGGACAAGATGGTCCTGAGTGCAGTCACACTGCAGAGTCAAAGCCTGGAGGCACTTCAAGGCGGCTGCCTGTATTCCTCTAGATTTCTCCTGCTCTCCCAGAGCCAGAAGCAGGGATATGGCAGCTCCAAGTTCAGGCAGCATGCTCGGTTCGAAGAGTTTGAACACTATATCGCCGTAAGCCGCGTGAAGCAGGGCGTCCAGGCACTTCAGCACGGACAATTTCAGCTCCTCTGACGTGGCTGCTGGTTTCCCTGGGTCGGTGGGAGAGCAGAGGCAGAGGCAGAGCTCTGAGAGGAGGTCACGGAGGACCTCCCAGCTCTGGACGCACGTGTTCTCCAGGACGTGACTCATGGCCTCGGTCACGGCCTGCACCAGGCCCTCCCTCTTGGGCCCGGGGACCTTGAGGACAAAGCGCAGGGGGAAGAGGACGTACTCCTGGAGCTGCTGCAAGGTGGCATCGTCCACGTCTCTCAGCTGGGCACCCAGCGTCTCCACGTTGGGGACGGTGGGCTCACGGGTCAGCAGGACGCAGGCCGGGCGCAGGTAGGTGAAGGCGATCTTTGGATCGGTGATCTGAGCCATGGCTGGAGGCGTTACAACAGCGGTCAGTTCACTGAGAGAGGTGGGGAGTAAAAGGGATGTGAGAAAGAGACACACAGTTGACAGGAACAGGTTACTGCTGTTAACTTTCAAAGTAGGGAGGGGTCTGAAATTAACACCTACCAAGCGCTGATAACGGTCTCCATCACGCTGACCAGTAACTTTTTCAGATAACATTTGAATGCCTCAGTTATGGTCTTTGCCTGTTGTCAAACTTTGAATCTGCTGTTGCACTTCATGACTAATTAGAAACTTGATCCATTGTATAAGTGAGTGAGCAAGTTTTAAATGAACACACATGAACACACTGATTCTATAAACAAAATAACATTTAAAACAAGTAGGGTATCATCATCTAAAAAAAGAAGAAAGTAAAATGTATATTAGTTTGGACAGTAAAAATGACCCTCTCTGTGTTTAAGGTAGTTCATTCAGTCTACAGCTAAGAAAAATCGACATAAGGCCTGCTTTATCCCTGCTAACAAGTTATAGAGGGAGGACAGCCATGACTATGATTTAGCTAGCTAGCATAGACTCAGTCAGTCAGTAGGCATTAAGCATGATGCTGAAGCTCCACAGAATTGCTGTCAATTCGTCAACAAACAAGCAGCTTACCTTTACATGCTATGCTCTAGCGATGGGCAGACTGCGCAAAACAACAAACATATGAAATTGCAATTATCTTAGACAGAAAACTGGTCATTCACATCACACACACTGATGAAGTTATTTCACACACGTCATGAATCTGCGACGAAGACGGACGCACACGTTTTTACATCATATACATTTTGCGTCAAGTTACCAGGGTTAAGCAGAAATAACACTTCCGGTTTGGCGATTTTTCCTTCAAAATAATCGCGTACACAGTGCCACTATTTGAAAAAAGAAGACGCGCGTTGTATATTTTTTGATTTTTTTTTGGGTAGTTCTATATCAAACAGAGGCGTTGTACCGGTTGGCCTTGGCACTGGCTACTGCTCTAACGTGGTACTTCGTGTTACCGTAGAAACCGTTCAATGTTTGTTGAAGACTTTTATTTTTGAAAAAAAGATAGTTCAAAACGGAAGTCGCATGACTATACGGAACTGCTAACTACTTTCACCTCAGCAGCAAACCTCGTCAAGTCTGTCATTTTTCCGACGATGCATATGAGCTCAGATAATACCCCTAGTAGCTACAAAGGTATGATGATCACGGGTTTTTCCAACTTTAAGAAAAGTTAGCTATCCAAGCGAAATATGGCTAGCGTTAGCTAAAAACTAGCCCCGATGTGCCATTCTTTCTAATGTAGAGAACTGTAACGTTACACTGTTGTCCATTCAAAAATCATGTTATGAGCTTTTACGAATCTTTAGGAACAACTCTTACATTCGGCATACATCCTATACACAAAGTAGCGCTTATTTCCTTTAAGTTTCTACTTTTAGAGTCGGTTCCACTGTATTCCTTCCTTTCCACTCCTCCACCAAAATACAGTAACTTAGTAACTGTTACGTTAGGCGGTAGTGTGAACGTGAAAGTTGAATTCGTTTGAACTACAGCGCTACTGGGCGAACCACTTGTATGCCGAATAAAATGTCTTCAACTGTGAGCTATGTATGCACATTTGCTGATAATTAAGGTGTTAGTAAACTCCGATTTTGAATAATTTGATATGACTTACTTGCCTTGACCGGGGCTAGCTAGCAGCGGGCCCTGACGGCCTCGAGATGGCGCGGTTGTTCATTTGTGTTAACTTGTGTTACTTGCACGTCTTGGTGAAAATATGTAGCTAAATAAACCCAAACTGCATAACAACGACACCTTGAGGCTGTCAAAATTAACCAACATCTCATGTTAGCCAGAACCCCAATGAGTTAGCTGTGTTAGCTAACGCTAGCTAGTTAGCAAAACCTAACGTTACCTTATCCACGGGCAAGTTGTACAGTCACACATTAGCTAGGCAGCGAGTCGGTATTTTGAGACGGAGGTAAACGTCGTTACAGCATGTTACACCATGTATTTTTTCCACTTTGAGAGTAACGTTATTGAACTAACCGGCGTTTAGGCTAGCCACGGAGACCATACCTACCACAGCAACAGCAGCATAAAAGGTACCCAAAGTTAGCGATATACCGTTGCTTTGGTTTAGTCAGAGACAGGTTTAGTTCCTGCCTGCCTTCACAGACAGTCAAATGAACTGAACTGCTAAATGCGTTAGAAATCAAGTTAGTCCCAATACGTAGCGTTCTCTGTTGTGTGGAGAGAACCTGTCTCCACGCGCCATTCAAAAACTGGCAATTTAATGAGGCCTTGCTTATCCGCACATACTCCATGCAAAATAACATATGACTCAACACATTTTCTTAATTATTAGGAGCCTCTCTTAATTTCGGCATATATATATATGAACCACCTAGCAGCAGTTATTTCAATAACAGTTCAGTTTATATCATTGGTACAGCCCACCACAGTGGATTTCTGGTGGAAGGAGACTGTGGGAATAATAGGTGAACCAAGTTTAAAAGTTAAAAAATATATTAAAACAATGCTGCTTGGTGTATTGGATATATGCCGAATGATAGAGTAATAATTCAGCAAAGGTTTGGGGACATATTTTATGAGGTGTGTACTTTTGCTGCTAAGCCAAGCCACAATAAATTGATTTTTTAATGAAATTTAGCATGATCTTTCCATTCAAGAGAGAACAGCACATAGGGCTGTATCAAGGAGTCAGCTAATGACTCAGTCCTCTTATTGTTAAGTTATATTAACTTGATGACGTTCTAAATCTACTGTCTCCTTTCTGTTTTGGGGTCCTAGGGGCTTGATGTGGCTCTGTCCTGTCTGTCCCGCCCAGTGCCAAGTGACAGTATGGATGAAGAAACCCTGGAGGCTGCCATCGCTACCTATGGCGCCCAGCTGCAGCAGGTGGAGACGGCCCTGTCGGCGGGTCTCGACCCCTCTCAGCAGTCAGACCTGCTCAAACTGAAAGAGGACCTTTGCCAGCTGATAGAGCTCACCGAGGCCAGCCTGGTGTCAGTCAAAAAGAGTCAGCTTCTAGCCAGCCTCGAGGAGAGCAACGGACTTCAGGCACACACCTCGGAGGCAGCAGCCAACACGGGCGGTTTGGACACAGAGTTTGCTGCTTTCTACTCTGAGCTGGGGGAGAGTTCAAGCAGTAGCTCTGACACAAGAGAGAGAGGGAAGGAGAGGGAAGTCGGGGTGGAAAATGGCGAGGAGGAAGAGGAGGAGGAGGAAGAAGAAGACACACTGAGTGGTACCAAAGTGAGAGCGCCCTACCGGACGACATGGGGGACACTGGAGTACCACAACGCCATGGTGGTGGGGACGGAGCCGCCGGACGGAGACGAGGCACAAGTGAAGGTGCTGTACGTCTACCCCACCCAGAAGTCTATGAAACCCTGTCCCTTCTATCTAGAGGACAAGTGTCGCTTCCTGGATAACTGCAGGTAGAGTATCTTGATCTCACCCTGCTGTGTTTTTAAAAAAAAAAGTCACTCTGAGCAGCTTGTCGGATGAAGATGCTGTAGGGTCCTAGAAGGGACTAGCAGCCGTGACTTGCCTTTTGAAGCTAAAAGTACGAACAAATCCTTTCCTCCTAAAATTTTGATTTGTTTTAATTAAGGTTCGTCCAATATATCGGTTTGCTAATATATGGGGAAGATTAGCCTTTTATTAAACAGCGGATATCTTACAGCATCAGTCTAAAATCTGCAATGAAGTTTTATTTTCTTTGCACATTTTATTTATCCAATTGCTCGATAATTGTTTTTTGTAAATTAGTTCTTCATTTAAAGACCTAATCCCAGAGTTTAATCTACCATTGAACAGGAGTGGCAGACCACCAGCTCCTGATCCTAAAAGAATTTCATTAGTTAGGGTTTCATTGGAGAGTTTTATTGTCACACGATGGTCTAAAATGCCATTTCAGAGGCTTTTCCACCCTGAAAATGATAAAATACTGTGGAAAATACTTATTATAAATATATATAATGTCAATATTTATTGGTAAAACCCTATTGTTACTCAAGGTTTCACATTTTTGCCTTGATCATTTATAATCCATTTTGTATCCCAGGCCTCTTCGTAGAACATTTTGTAAGGTATTGTCCATTTTTTCCAGGTTCTCCCACGGTGAGGTGGTGTATGTGTCAGAGCTCAGAGACTTCCTGGAGTTTGACCTCAGTAATCTCCAAGACGGCTCGTCCTGCTTGGCCCGACACGAGGACGGCATCTGGTACCCGGCCAAAATCACAGGTACTCCTCTGACACTGTACTACACAGTCAACGTGATGATCTGATACTGTTGAGTGAGAATACATTACTACTACATGCTTTTGAGCACGATTAGTTGGCCAGTGAACTCATATAACAGACCTCCATTTCACATCTAATCCTGTCACTCCGTAGTCAAGAAGTTTAGTCCATATTGTGGATTTCTAATCAAATACATTTTCGCAATACTGTGGCAAGAAGACTTTACAACTTGGATACTGCAGACAGTCCTGCTGGACTAGTTTTTGGCAGAAGCATGCAAGTTCGCCTAATTTAGCTTGTAATAAAATGATTTAAAATCAGTATTTTATGTCAGATGGTTAATGACTTGGTAGCTGTGTAATTAAGCTGAATAATGTACTGCGAGCCATTATTACAAAATATGTCCCAACAGGGTGATTGAAGAGCCCGATGCAAAGTTACACAGTAGCTAACAGAATGTGTGATAAGTGTCTCTAGTTTTTATTTGCACTTTTATTGTGTATCACAATTTTTTGATATATTGAAGTGAGGCGACTTAGCCTGGGAATGGTAGACAGGGCGACTGCAGTTAGACTGGATGTTTTGGTGACTCTCCAATCTTTTTCCCCAATGTAGAAATTGATAACGGTTTCTATACTGTGAAGTTTGACTCGCTGCTGCTGAGAGATGCTGTGGTCGAGGCCGACGGCGTCATCCCGCCCCTGAGAGAAGACGACCCGCTGTCCTCTGACTCAGACCAGGACGACACTGGAGACGGGGATACGGCTTATGCTAGAGGTAGGTGTCAGGAAGTGTTTTCCCATCCAGCTGTCAGTCAAATATTGAGTGACCTTATGAAATATCGCAAAAAAAAAATTAAAATGTGAATTAGGGGTGTTTCCATCAGAATGGTTGAAGCGAATAAATAAACTTGCTCTACATAAAATGTTGCATCAAAAAAAATGAAATGATCCCTTCAAGAATAGATTAGTAGCTGTTATTTGTCTTTAGTGTCGGCTAATGTTGGCCATATTTAATTCTGTCTGGAGACCAAAACAACTATCGACTTATCAACCTGTTCCATTCATGCCTCTTTGATACATCATAATTTGCATAATAAATATATGGATGGAAACCCAGCTGCTGTCTGATAATCTCAGTATCCTTAAAGTCCTGAGTTGTAAAAATAATATGCGTTCAGACAAAGTGGGTGGGTGCTCTTTTGATGAATGACAACTGCTCAGAAGCAAAGTGATGGACATTCATATCTGTGAGATGATATGTCAGTGTGGAGGATGATATGAACACTAGTCCTAATTTCTGATTGATACCAGATGATGTCATTTTTCCTTTAAATTTCCCTTGTTGCTCTACAGTATTTGAGTCTACTGCTGAAGAAACCACGGCAACTTTGAGCAGCTCTAATTTTGGTGGCTGGGAGGCTCATACCAAAGGCATCGGTTCCAAGCTCATGCTCAAAATGGGCTACGAATACGGAAAAGGTGAGCGCAAGTGTACAGCGTTAATCACATGTGAAGTACTCATGTACGTAAGGTCCTGTCATCACAAGTTATTTCCCTCCTTCCAGCATTGAGCAAGCTATGCTCTGTGTTGCCAAACCGTGTTTTTCAGAAAATCACCTGTTTGAAGTTTGCAAAAAAAAGAGTTATTGACAAATGTTTCATAATCCACCCCCCTCCACCCCAATATAACACATACATCTATGAACGCATGAAACGCTGTGTGTCTCTGTATCAAAGAAAAGCTTGCCATCTGTCTGTTTACAAGTTACAGATGCTGAAGTCTAAAATGGTATAGGTGCTCCATGTTCTTGCTGCTCTGACTCACACTCTGACTCACACATAGTCAGTATTTAGTCATGCCTATCACACATGCACACACACACACACACACACTCTATCTCTCTCTGTGCAGGCATGACTTACCAGGAATAGCCATTTAGCAAATCTGACCGTGTTTCTTGGGCCAGCTCTCCTCTTGGGAAAGTGATCGTATTCCTTGTTTAACAAGTCTTGTTTAACACTAATGGCGTCAGCATCAGTGTGCATCCTCTTTGTCCTCTCTTGTCCGCCTGCTACACCCAGCCACCATTCAATTAAAAAAGCAAAAAACACATGAGCCACAATTTGCGCCTTTATTTCCTCCTATAGCTGTGTGTGCTGAAGCAGCATGCAGGAGGAAATAAAGGCGCAAATTGTGGCTCATGTGTTTTTTACTTTTTTAATTGAATG